>BQNB010082567.1:0-25235 GCA_026074375.1 Tanacetum coccineum
ACTCACTAAATATACTAGTACATCCCATTGTATCAAAATACTGTGATGCACTAAAATATGATATTGTGATGCACTAAAAGTAAACAAAAGTGATGCACTAGACATGATATTGTGATGCATTAAATTGTTATATGTGATTCAAAATATAGAAGTACACCACATTGTATCATTATGATGCATTGTATATGACATTGTATTGCATGAAAATATAATAATCCGAGGTACACAAAAACATTCTGATGCACCGGCTATATATACAAAAACACTATGATGCACTACATGTAAACACAATAATGCACTGAAATTATATTGTGATGCACTGACATATATAGTAATTTAGTGACATTATAACTATGATGCACTAGAAAACAACACTATAACGCGGTATCATTTCAAAGCGATGCACTAGATATAAAACTATGATGCACTAAGCAAAATGAACAACAAAAATAATGTATGATTTTTTATAACAATAAGATAATGTTGCATTGATGTTCTTTAAATATTTATAAGTGAATTACATTTGAATTCTTGCTAGTACTTGTGTTCTCCTTTTAATTATTTGGGGGAATTTCATATATACCCAATGAAACTTCATAAATTACATATTTCCCTAAAACACAAGTTTTCAATGCATAATGTATAATGAAATTGAAGCATGTTTGGGGAAATATGTAAATATTGAAGTTTTTTGAGGATACATGTAAATGCCCCTAATTATTTATAAAATTCAATGTTACAAACTACCACATCACAATGAATAAATCTACTACATCACAATGTATAAATCTACTACACCACAATATTATTTTACTGCATCACAATATATAAATCTACTACATCACAATGTAATCTACAACTTTACAATGTAAAAATCTGTTGCATCAGAATGTATGAATCTACTGCATCACAATGTAATTTTACTGCATCATGATGCATTAAATAATAACACCATGATGCAGTAACTATTATGCACTAAACACTATAATGTAGTACCATTTCAAAGTGATGCACTAGATATAAAAGTATGATGCACTAAGCAAAATGAACAAAAAAATAATGTATAATTTTTCATAACAATAAGATAATGTTGCATTTAAGTTCTTTAAATATTTATAAGTGAATTACATTTGAATCCATGCTAGTACTTGTGTTCACCTTTTAATTATTTGTAAAATTCAATGTTACAAATCTACTATATCACAATGAATAAATCTACTACATCACAATGTATAAATCTACTACACCACAATATTATTTTACTGCATCATAATAAATAAATCTACTACATCGCAATGTAATCTACGACTTTACAATGTAAAAATCTGTTGCATCAGAATGTATGAATCTACCGCATCACACTGTAATTTTACTGCATCATGATGCATTAAATAATAAAACCATGATGCAGTAACTATTATGCACTAAACACTATAACGTAGTACCATTTCAAAGTGATGCACTAGATATAAAACTATGATGCACTAAGCAAAATGAACAAAAAAAATAATGTATAATTTTTCATAGCAATAAGATAATGTTGCATTGATGTTTTTTTTAATATTTATAAGTGAATTACATTTGAATCCATGCTAGTACTTGTGTTCTCCTTTTAATTATTTGTAAAATTCAATGTTACAAATCTACTACATCATAATGAATAAATATACTACATCACAATGTATAAATCTACTACACCACAATATTATTTTACTGCATCACAATATATAAATCTACTGCACCACAGTGTAATTTACGACTTTACAATGTAAAAATCTATTGCATCACAATGTATGAATCTACTGCATCACACTGTAATTTTACTGCATCAAGATGCATTAAATAATAACACCATGATGCAGTAACTATTATGCACTAAACACTATAAGGCATTACCATTTCAAAGTGATGCACTAGATATAAAACTATGATGCACTGAGCAAAATGAAAAAAATATGTATGATTTTTCATAACAATAAGATAATGTTGCATTGATGTTTTTTAAATATTTATAAGTGAATTACATTTGAATCCATGCTAGTACTTGTGTTTTCCTTTTAATTATTTGTAAAATTCAATGTTACAAATCTACCACATCACAATAAATAAATCTACTACATCACAGTGTATAAATCTACTACACCACAATATTATTTTACTGCATCACAATATATAAATCTACAGCATCACAATGTAATCTATGACTTTACAATGTAAAAATCTATTGCATCACAATGTATGAATCTGCTGCATCACAATGTAATTTTACTACACCATGATACATTAAGTAATAACACCATGATGTAGTAAGTATTATGCACTAAACAAAATTGTTCTACGGTGCATTACAAGAATAAATCAACCGGGTCAGCTTGTAAGATACATCAAACAAAAGCATGTTATTCAAAGAATGAAAACCTTAGTGCATCATAGACTTATATCTAGTGCATCACACTCTTATATCTAGTCATCAAATATAAGCATGTTACATTTTATACTATGATGCACTAGATATACATTAGATATAACATTGTGATGCAGTGGATTTATACATTGTAATGCAGTAGATTCACAACCTTGAATTTTACAAATATATAAATGGAACATTAAAGTACTAGCCGGGTATCGAATGTAATTCAGTTATAAATTTCATTAATGCATGAAACATAACAATGTGACTAGAGATAACTTTTTATGTACATTATACATTCAAAAGTAATGTCGTTGTAATAAAACATTGTTTTTAACAATCCACAAGTATCATCTCAGAATCCTTGTCACGCGTTCAATAATCCTTTGGTGCAATCCGTCTTTTAGTATACTCCTCATCAACTTCTGATGCAAGATATACTTCTTTTTTAGGTCGACTATTTTGTTCAACAATTTAAAATCTACTTCAACTGAAACTCTTTTACCTGCATTCTTGTTTGCTCCTATAGATTTTTTTTCTTTTTGTTGTATTTTTACTAACACTCTTGTTCTCGTTCTACTTGCTCTTGATCGTAACTACCTGTAACATTATCAAACACAATCCATTATAAAACATCAATTGCATCATTTCATTATACCATCTGCATCAATCACTCAAACACACCTAACCTACACTCATATGCCACAAACAAATGCCTAATGCATTAGTTTATTATAACAACTGCATTAATAGCACACAAACACACAAACAAACACTTTTTGACAACTAAAAGGTATAACATTGTGATGCAATAAATTAACATTGTAATGCAGTAGAGTAACACAGTAATGCAGTGAAATAACATTGTGATTCAGTAGTATGATAACACTGTGATGTTGTAGTATGATGACATTATGCAGATGCACTAGAACAATATTTTTATTTTTAACAAAGGTAAAATAGATTAAATAAAATAAAATGAAAGTATTTACAAGAAATAGACCAACATAAGAACCAATTAGGACAATTCCCTAAAAAGTTCACATATAATGAAAATGTTAAACCTAAAGAAGTGGTAGATGTGTTTGAAACAGAATTTGTAATTGAAATTTCATTCACTCTGTTTTTGTATCATTTCGTCATCATCAAACAATATCCTCGCCGTTAACCATCAATAGTCTCGGTAGATGCCCCCTCTAACTAAAAAATCTTATCCATGATTGCATCTTTGAATTGGGAAACGAGCCCTGCCATCATCCTTATTTTCTATCCACATTACAAAATCATTAAAATCATGAGTTATTCTGTGTTCATAAAGCCCCAAAGTCATTTTTTCCAAAACGAGCGGGCTTAAATATTACCAAAACATTATGCTGAACACAAGTACACAACTAGAAAACCTTTGATCCTACAGTTGTGTTGTAAAAATATTTTGTTAACAGTAAACATAACTTAATTTCTCTCCAAGATCAATAAATTGACACACACAAGAAAGTCAGACGGGCATTCATTCTATGTGTTAACAACAATGAGTGAGTGTGACTTCATTAGTGAATGCGATGCCTCTACAGGCTAAAAAGCTGCTCAGTGTGACTACACGCATCAAAAGACCCTTCAAGTGCAATATAGTTGACAACCAGGCACCAGCGACAGAAGCGTCTAACTTGTAACTGCAACTCGATAGTAAAACATACTAGATTACTAGGTGTCCAAAATCCTTTCTTATATTCTCTTAAGCATATGTATCATGTTTGTTCATCAGCATCAATTATCACTCCCTTAAGCATTAGTTGTTAGCTAAACCATGGCGTCAATTAATATGGATAAGGAACACAATTAAAATACAAATAAGAAGAAAAAGCTCATTATTAAACACATACCTCATCATGGGTCCTGGATTTCAGCTCATGACGCAAAACTTGCCTTTTTTGTGCCACCTTCGGCCTATAACTACAATGCTCATCACTGTAGCCGCTGCAATAATGGGCCACAATGTATTTGTCTCTTTTGCATGTGCATACAAACAAGCAGCTTGTTTCTTTAACTCTTAGCCTCCCAGCTTTGGGGCCACCAGAAGCACCATGAGTATCTAGAAAAACTTCATAGGGTTCTTCATCCACAAGTTTTCCAGCTTTAGCACAAGCTTGTAGCCCTGAAAACAAAACATTTATATTCAATAAATCCGAAAGATCAACCTAAGACCACTGAGGCTTAAAATCAAAAACTTTACGTTCTGTTGTTAGAATCCATTTGCCATTCAAAATGGCAGGAGAACTTTTAGTGTTCTGGTGCATGCACCAGTTGAATCTGTTGCAGCAATCACATGGGTGACTTCCTTTCTCCAGTATTTAGACACTACTGACCCGTTACCTCTTGCAAAATCAACCAATGAATACTGCATGTTTAAAGTTATGAATTAGTAAAAATGCATATAGAAGACATCAAAATGCATCTGCTTTAAGAACCACGAAAAAATAAAACACTAATGAAACAAGAATACAAATGAAATGGGAGGAAAAAATACAGTGCTTTAAATAACATAAAATTAAGTCAAAGTAACTATTGAGATATTTTGTCTATAATAAATAGTTTCGTAGACTGACCTTTTCACCTGAAGAAAGAGCTGAACCGTCTTACAGTAATATTAATATACATGACAGTGCAACAACTAACTGTATCTTCAGCTCAAAAATACCATTGCACTCTAAAATAATTTTGATCATCAAATGTTTTAAAAAATTCTACAATCCTGCCCACAAGTAGCTCCTTTCCCTCACCCTAAAAAAAACATTACTCATAAATTAGGACCTTTTTTACCTGGTAAACCCTCCCTCTTTGGGGAGGTTGCATGGCCACTTCAGGTTTGTTTGCACCAAGCAGAGTTCGAACATGAGACCTCTCACATTTTAGTGATGATAGTCGCAAGGTCTCGCTAACTTGGCCACCACTGGTGGATTAAAGGCTATGCATGATTTAAACCTTGGTTGTAAATACATTCTTGGTCATTTAATCCTATAAAATCATTTCAATTTCCTTCCAAACTTACAAATCAATTCCAACTATTGCATCGGGGTCACAAACACTACTTTTGAATCAAAATACGGTTCATGTTGAAGGACAACAGTAGCAAGGACAAACGTTTAACGAAGCATCAAGTTGAAATACATTCGAAGCCTAAACTTTTGATATTACATGAAGTTGATACCTTTATGTGAACACAATCTCCAAGACTAAAAATGCATCCACCAACATTAGCTTGAAGATAATGACATTCGACATTTAAATGTACTTCGTCCTCTTCACCAGCACTGCATCATATATCAAGCTCAGTTTAAAGAAAAAAATGGAAGATACAAGAGATAAGAGTTACACTCACTTCAGTATCCAGCCCTGTCCCTTGCGTCTTTTGGCCTGCAGAATTAAGAATGCTTAATAACTCAGATTCTGCGAGAGTACAGATATAACAATAAAAAATTAAGCAATTTGGCACTAACGACGAGAGATTAGTAACAATGTAATATAACTAAGAAATGTTAAGTGAGAACAAAAAATTAAATTTTAATAAAGGAAGGTAAACAAATATTACCACATTGTCATCTTTGGTTGCAGCCATTCCTCTAGGATTACCAAAAACTGGACCACCATTCTCGTTCAAGCAATGAAACACTTTTTCATACTCATGACTAGAAATGTCCAAATAGTCCACGTAGGGAACTAGGGATCATGTAATGGTAGAAGTTTATATATACATTTTTTCGTCTAAACTATTGGTATATAGAGTGAAAAGAACAGAAGTGTACCTTGTCATCTCTGCTCGGCGTTTTGCATCTTCAGCCATTTGATTAAGTTCATTGTAGTTGTTGCGTTCAACATACTGCACTTCTGGTGGGTCCAGTCCGTGTAGTGTCCTTTGTGCTTGAGCCCAGTTAAGTTCACGGTCTTCCTTCCCAAAGTTCTTTTTGCTGGTGAAAGCAACCTGCGGGAAACAAGAATATATTTCAAGTACCTAACTACTAGGGAATTGTATCAAACAGTCAGCATTTTACCCACCAGTTGATCAAAGACCAGATCCCACGCTCTACCACTTATAGCATAAAGTCCACATACTGGAAGTAAACTGGCTGTAGCATACCTAATCATATTTAATCATATCTGATGAAGAACTTCATGAGATCAAGTGGGATGTAGAATACAGTGTTGTAAAGCCATATTACCCCAGCCCAACCCCATCTGATCCCTTCGGTTGCAACAAAACTCCATTTTCATAAACAGCAATCAACGTTGCAATCTGAGATGAAATGGAAAGGAACATCAATCATCTATTTATTTAGATTTTAAACAAGAACAATAAACTGAAAAGATTGGCTGCAAATCATAAAGTCCACATACCAGCGAGTTAATTTAAGGGTTGAGCCACATACTGGAAGCAAACTGGCTGTAGCATACCTAATCATATTTAATCATAAAGCTCACGGTCTTCCTACCCAACCCCACCCATTTTAGTACTATAAACCCACCCATTTCAGCCCCTAAACTCACACGTTTCAGCCCCCAATTCGGCACCAAAACGCACCTATTTCACCCCTGAATTTCACCACATAGACTAATAAATTTCTAAATTATCCCTAAGCCACTAAATAGTTGCACCAGCAATGACAATCGAACCCTCAAGCGTATAACTACATGGAGCATCTTTCCCAAGATTAAAAGCCAAACTGGTCATGAATCATAAGTTATCTGCATTCGTTTCTCATTCTTATTGAAATCATTCGTGGAGTACAAACGACAAAATACAACCACTTGCACAAGAAAGATGTTGAAACGTAAACCATTTTCTTATAAAGTTGTTTACAGAATGTCTTAAATTTGTAATTCTATAGACCATTTTCTTTTTCTTCTACTTAAGCTCTTTATGTTATAATTACTGCTATATTTTGTTTGGTAATTTAGCGTTTGGATTGAAACCTCATGCTACTGCCATTTATTATACTCTTATACTACTGCCATTTTCTTTATGCGACAAAAAATAATGTTGCTGCCATAACTACTGTTTGTGGCATATGGCGTTAGAACATGAACCAAACTTTATCGATACAAAATATAAAAAAGGAAAGCGCCATGCTCCTCCTCATGGTTCATGTTGTCGATGTCTCAGGTCTCTCTTTGGTTATATCCGTGACTCACATAACTACAAAAAGGTCTCATCGATGCATCTATTGATTCATACTATTAATAAAAGGTTTTTGCTCAGGTCATGATGCTGATGTTTTAAGCAATAATTGGCAACTTGCAACAAAAGTAAAACTACTATTATGTCGTCAATGTATTAATAATTTTTCTAAAAGGAGAGTGCGCATATTATACATGTACGTGTATTTGTCCATGTTTTCAAAGCACCCTCCCTCTTATTGGTTGGTGTGAAGGTGCATTGGGACAATCTTCTTTTTAAAGCTTTTTTATGAGTTTTTATCGAATAAGCCCTTCATTATTTCTTCATATTTTTCTATTCTTGTGGAGAAAACACATTGATCACTAGACGCTATTTGGAGAAAACATGAAGAAAGGTATGGGAATTCAAAAGAAATGGAGATATAGTGTGATCCAGTAAAAGCTCCTCGACAAAAAAAAACTCCTCCAACATTAAGAAACCCATTTTGATTACTGGATCACATTCTTACCCATTTAAAAGAATAGGTCAAGTTTATACCCATTTTGATCATGGAAACGTAAACCTAAACTATGTGTAACCTAATGGAGCCTTATTTACTTACTGCACCAATGTTTATAATCGACTGCATCACTATGTTATCAAGCACATCATAACTAAAATTAAAAAAACACAAAAAGACTAACAAAACTAAACTACATAAGCTAAATACAGTAACAAAAAACTAGTGCATCTAAGTTTAAAAACAACTGCATCTAGCAACTATAGCACCTCGTGTTTTAGGTCAATATACGACATTATGTAATCCACAATTTATTTTTAGGGTTTTACGCATTTGTTTTAAATCGTAAACGTTAAGCTAAATCGCGTAAACTAAAAATGATCATTCAATGTAAACGGGCATTAAACAATTAAATGTTTACATCAAACAAGTGTTATATGATTATTTAGAGGATAATTATTAACATTGCACATTTTATTTTTATTGGTTACGTTAAGTGTTTACGTTTCGCGATAAAGTACGTTTAAGCCTTCCCGGAAGCACGTTAACTTATCTACGCTTCATCAAATACCCAAAATTTATACCCAATACTTAAAGTTTATTTAAAACTTCAAGTATTTATCACTTCATACATATTCATTATGAAGGAATTCAAATCATAACTTACAATGTACAAGTTATACATTTTTCTAAGTCTATACTACATTATACTTTATATAATGCAAGTATACATTATATAAATGATCAAATACATATCTAGCTTATACATATACATATATTTCGTGTATAATGACTAGGATAAGCCAAGAAGAGTCACCAAGAAGCTTTGTAAAAGATCTAGCATGCAACTTGAACCATGACTCATCTATGACTAGCTTTTCTCATCCAAGATAAGCTTCAACCTTTCTCATGTCATCCAATCTTCTTCAAGAAGCTTTGCCACCTTGCACACATCAACTAGACACTAAAATATCTTCCTAGTAGTATAAATACCCATGCATGTGTGAGCTAAGAAGTCATAACACATTTCCTTATCAAAGAAATCACAAAATCTCTTCCTTTGTTCACTCCAAAACCCACGGCTCAAAATAGCCTCCAAACCAAATCCATAGCTTGATTTTCTATCATTATACAAGCATACACACATCATATCTAAGGTATTCTAAGGTGTTTTCAAGAGTTGGTTCACCATTTGCAAGCAAGGAATCAAGAAAAGGAAGAAAGGGTTTACTTGGGAAAATTAGGGTTTTCACCTTATATTTTCAAGCCAAGGTTGTTAATCACAAGGGTGTGATTGTTATTCTCATCTCTACTCATCCACACAAGGTTATATATAAAGCTTAATCATTTCATAACTAAGATTTTATGTGTTCATATGTTATATTTAGCTAAATCACCATTTAGGGTACTTTTGAATATGTAAAATGAATTTTTACTTATGATCATTGTTTTGTACACTTATTTACATGTCATATGGATGATAATATTATGTTAAAAGGAATGTATAAGTGTTTTAACATGATGCTTAAGAGTAAATTAAGATAACATGTTTTATGACAAATTAGGGTTTTTTAAAGATTTACTTAATAAATTACAAGTGAAAATGGTAAAATAACATGTTAATCTTGTTATCTTGGACTCACATGAGCAAAGTATGAACTAATGAATTTAATATATGTAAGACATAAGATATAATTGTTGTAAAGTAGTTGTAACTAAGTGTTGAATCTAAATGGTACAAAAATCATGCTTAAAACATGTCTAAATCACAAAACCTCAAACTTTCTGTTTTGGTTCGATTTTGGAAGCACCCATATTATGTTTTATAAATATAGTACATCTCATGAGGATTCCAAAATGATAAGAAACTCGAAAATCCGATTTATAACGAAGAACGAGTGGCAGCGCGCGCGAGGCGTGTTGAGCGCTGAGAGGGATACGACGCTAAATACTTTATAAAACAAATTTTATAAAAGTTACTATTCATGGCAGAAACTTATACTTTGTAAACATCAATAATATGATAAAACTTTCAATTACGAGAACGTGTTCGAAAGAATCGCTAAAAACGGAGCTATAACGAATAAGATACGACAAAAACGGGTTTTACGTTAATTAAAAGTATAAAAATGATTTTATAGCTGTTATGAACAGTAAAACACTATTCATCACAGAATCTCAAAAACCTAAAAATGTGATTTTATGATCACTCGTCTTAATACGAAAGCGTGGGCGTAAGAAACGCGAGAAACGGGCTTAAAACGACAAAGTTATGTCATTTTTACTAAAGGCGTAATTATAAACGTTTTTACTTTATAATTACGATTTCACTTAAACAAATAGATGGTGATATAGCTATATAGATTATATATGTTATTAGTTATCGAAGTGCTATATTACTAGGGAATTTCATAATGAGGCTTCTTCGGATGGCGTATTGACGAGTTGTTGGATTTACGATTTAAAGTGTCCTAACTCCTCGTACGTCATGTCATGACCTCTTAAATTATGATAGCCCGAACGATAGTACGATGATAACTATATAGGATTATATACAGTTGTTGTTAGACAACGTACTTGAATACTGATTCGACCTATATTAACTAGGTTGCATTCGAGCGTTAGCGTGACGCGTTTTTACTTGGGATATTTTGTTATCAGTTTACTCACTCAAGGTGAGTTCATAGCCCCATGTTTTACAATTATTAAATTACAAGTTTTTGGGGTGAGAAACATATGCATGTTTTACAAATTGGACGCAAGTGTACATTTTATCATGATTACGTTTTGCCTAAGTAGCGATAACCCACTATGCCCATGAATCATGAACTGTCAATTACTGGAATGTGAGCGCGAATGATTATAGATAGATCTATTTGGGATTGACCTCCCCGTTCGGGTGACTAGCTATCACTGGAAACGAACGTATATCATGTCGGATACTGGATGTTACGGGTTGAACATCATCACGGGCAATGTAGGCAATATTTATATATTGTATTCAATTATGTCGAGCTTCGGTGTCATGAGCTTAGGTAAACGTAATTACATTTTGTGATGTCTGCATCTGTTGCATTATCACTGGGAAAGTCTTGCGGTCCTGCATATACATTTACATAAACCTATGAAATTCACCAACTTTATGTTGACGTTTTTAAATGCAATGTTTTTCAGGTCATTAAGCACGAGGTGCGAAGGATACATTGGTGGTTATATTATGAAGTCATGCATTAAAGATTTAGTCGCATTACATTTTGTGTATCTGTTATGGGCTGGAAATCTTTGTAATAACAACAAGTAAACAAGTAAAGCTGCGGGCTTTTGTAACACATACTTTATTAAATCCAATGTATCAGTTTTAAACGACTTTTTGGTCGTTCTTATATTATCTTGTGTTGTTGATCTGAGAAGTAACACGCCCCGGACCCTTATTCCGCTGTGACCCAATTTGGGGGTGTTACAATGACTGTTGTACTATGAAATAATACCCCAGATTAGCTTCCGCTGCTATATGTCAAAAATGGGGGTGTTATACCTAACCCTAATCCAAAACCCTAAAAACCCCGATAACACCTTAACTAGCTCGAACCAAGCCTAACCAAGTAACTACCCTCCACCATGATCCACCACCTTGTCTAGTACCTTGTCACCACCTTGCTAGCTCCCTTTCACCTCCTTGTCACCACCTTGTCAACTTGTACCCCAAGCAAAACCAACTCGTCACCTCCTTGATTAGCCGAGCCCTCTCCACCTCCTAACACCTCTCCAAGCTACATACTAGCTTCTAATAGTCACTAGCTACAACCTTGGCCGCCACTTCTTCCCAACTTGGCCACCACTCTAAGTTTCGGACCCTATATATACACGCATACCTTCTTAACTCACCATCTAAACTAAATACTACCTCAAATAATGACCTAGCCAAGTCTTAGAAGAGAAGAAAAGAAGGTTTAAGCAAGTAGAAGCCAAGGTTTAAGGAAGAACAAGAGGTTCTTGATTCATCTCCAAGTTTTTAACCCATATCAACCATTTTCAACCCATTTCAAACTCTTGTAAGTCTTACAACTTGTTTTATAAGCTCTTGTCATGTTTTAGATCATGTATAAGCTTTGTTTTGACCATTTGATCACGCTTAATACTTTTGAAAACCCTTAAACCAAACCAAACCCTAAATCGACCCATTTTGGAAACCTTAAGTCCATGCAAAACCCTAATAAGCTAGCTTAAGCTTATTCTAGTCTTAATAAGCTCTAAACCATCTTTTATAATCTTGTAAAATAAGCCCTTAAACCCTAAGCTGCACGTTTGTTTTTCCTAAAACAAACGCACCCTTAAGAACCCTAAAATCTATTTTCGAAAACCCTATAAGCTATAAGCCATAAGTTGATCCTAAAAGCTATTCCTATAAGCTCCTTTATCATTTTAATAAGCTTAGAAACAAACCCTAAAAGCTAGAACCCATCGGGTTATTATTTTCAAAACCAAACGGACCCATTTTGAGATTTCGAGCTCATAAGCTCATTTCATAAGCTTTAAGCTTATAAAACCAACTTATTTTAGCTTATTATGATAAGCTTTATGCTGCAAATTGATTTTGAGATTAAACTATAAGGGGCTGTTTTGCCAAATTCTAAAGTTAAGGGTTAAATCTTTTAAAATTATATAAAGAGGGTTTAAATTGTAAATTAATATATACCAAGGGTATATATTGACATTTTCAAATTCTTACGGGTATAAAATGTAATATTTTTATATTTAATTATAAAAATATATTTAAACATTATAAGACTCGATTTTAATAAAACCCGACACATTTATCGTTCATTCATCGATCGAAGCATGTAAAAATAATTATGTTATATAATTAACATAATTTATCATCTACTAGCTTTTGAAGAAACTTAAAAAGATAAAATCTTATCATTTAAATTATAACGTATCACGTTACTAAGGAATTTCATGTGAGGGGTTTCCATTTGGGTAGACGTTTTGACGAGTTGCTGGATTTACGATTTAAAGGGTACTAGCTCCTCAAACGTTTACTACATGGCCTCTGGATTATGATAGCCCGAACAGTGATATGATATTTTCACAAATTAATAAACCAAATTAATATTTACGTTAAACTTTATGAAATAAAGTTTGAAATATAAACAATCGAACTAAGACTTGACATATTACCCCAGGTTGCGTGACGAAGCTGTTTATTTCCATTTGATTTACTTTTGCCATCAATCAGATTTCCCTATTAAGGTGAGTTCATAGTCCCACCTTTATATGTTTTTCCAAACCCCGTGGGGAGATACATGCTATAAACCATGAATACAAGTATTTTTCAACTGTATGCTATCCTGATATATTATTGCCTAAGTTACCTCCATTGCCAATATCCTTTATATCATGAACCATTAATCACTTGTGTGTGAACGCGAATATTGTGGATAGATCTATCGGGATTGACGAATCCCGTTTGTGTTTACCTGTACATGAGGTAACCAAGCGCACTATATTTGAGAATAATGGGTAACTTTAGCAAGTTACCTTTCCAAAAGGACTTTGGTTCCTTAAATGTCATTGATATGATTTTCATGTTAACGTGTTGGTGTCATGAGCTTAGTGCAATAATACTGTTTTCCATAATAATTGTATTCGATGCAATTATTACCATTTACATTAACTTGTATTCAACCATTATATTTTAAACACTGTGAATTTCACTCAACCTTTGTGTTGATCCTTTTAAGAATGTTTATCTCAGGTAATTAAGCAGTTTAAGGCACAGAGTGACATTGACTTGAAGGCGTCCAAACTTGTTATCATTCAACCGTTATGTTTTAAATGTATTTTGGGACCTCCTTTTGTAAAACTCTGATATGTTAATGAATGATAACTAAATTTTCCAAAACGTCTCTTTTGAGTCGTTTTCTATGATTATGACTGTTGATTCATGAAGTAATGCCCCTAATTTAGCTTCCGCTGCTATGTTGAAATATCAGGGTGTTACATCTTCAGCATTGGAAGCACCTTGGATGTTATTATATTTTGTTGTATTTGTACTTGTTAGGAACATTATAAGTAATTCTGTATGCCCACATATTAGGGGAAGATTGTTAGCCTTAAAATATGTCGGCTAATACGGAATTACGTTAGTTTACATTAGCCAGACACGCAGGGACTAGAAATGTCAAGTGTTGTAAGTAGATCGTCTCCCGGGCTATATAGGTATCCCCTCCATACTTCCATGGAGAGGTAGAGGATAATCATTGTACTCATAAGTGTGTGGTGTTTCTCTCTCTAGAAAACACATACATCTTACCTTTCTCTCTCTACATTTCTAATAATATGGCTACTTATTTGTTTAATCCTCCCCGACATCCGGATCGTTAGTTTTAGGCTTGAATCTTTATGGGTAATAGATACCATCCCTTGGGACAACAATAAAATAAACCATGTTATTCTTAGAAACTTGAATTGAATTATCCACGAAATGGTTAACATAACCATCATCTTACAAATCGGAAACTGAGATAATCCCTCTAGTAATAGAGGGAGCATAATGATAATTGTTCAAAACAATAACTAATCCGCTAGGGAGAGATAAATGATAAGATCCAATTGCTTCAATGGCTGCACGCTGACTATTGCCCACGTACAAGCTTAAAGCGTCTGGCTTCAGTTTCCTACTTCCTCTTAGGCCCTGAGTTTTATTACATATATGAGTGCCACAACCAGTATCATAAACCCAAGATTTATTAGGAAAAGTATAGAGTTCTATGGTGAAGATACCTGAACCGCTAGCTCCCTGAGATAACTTTATGTTCTTCAGCAACTCGGCTAAGTTCTAAGGACAGTTCCTCTTCCAATGACCTGTATCACCGCATTGATGACAGATTAAGTCCTTAGCATGAATTTTCTTTTTTGGTGGAGAGGAAATCTTGGGCTTGGGATCATAAGCGTGCTTATTCTTTCCCTTCCCTTGATATTGACCCCTAGCACGGAATTGCGGTTTTTGCTTGTTTTTTTTTTTCTGGACTTTTCCTGCTTGAATTACACGAAGTGCAGGAGCATTTTACATAGGCTGAGTTTGCTCATGTAGCTTCAATATGGCATGCAACTCATTAACTATCTTCCCCATGCCGTGCATACTGAAATTCTCCACAGACTGAAGAAAACCCTGATCTGCTTTATGGGCAAACAGAGTTTTTAACTCCTATAACATCTCATAAGCACTAAGGTTTTCTAGATCCAGTTGGATCTTTGGTTCCAAGGTCATGAGCATGAGTCCAACAATCTCTTTTGATCCTTTAATCCAAGCAGTATGAGCTGCAATGATTTCATGAGCAACTAGCTGACCCTCTGGAGCTACATGAGCAGGAGGAATTGGCTGCTCTAGGTAATTCAACTTATCCTTAATTGATAGTACAATCCTAATTTGTCGATACCAATCAATAAAGTTGGGCCCAGTCAGTTTTTGTTTCTCGAAGAAACCCCTGAAGACCGAATTGTTAGCTGACGAGGTTGTCATCTACAATTAGAAAAAGTTCAAATATTAGTATTGTTGATAATTAAATTCTTAAAAGAATTAACTACCCAATTAATTACTAATAAGACTAAGATCCAACTTGACCTCCTACTTATTACCGGAGGTCTGACCAACGTGTAAACAAGTGTGGCAAGAGGTAAGCGACGAGCGTTAATTGCATGGAATGCAACTCTTAGTTTTATGAGACTAATGACATTAGTAACTCTTATAGTAATGTCAAAAGCATATTTGGTCTCATCTTATGCCTCAGGTCCGAGGTATGACTAGGTAACTTGATTTAAGTCCACCAAAAAAGAACGTGCGAAAATTGACATAGATCTGACCTATGAAAAAAATTCGCCATGGGTTGGAGAGGCCCTGAGGTCTGATAAAAAAGGTCAATACAAGTGCATATGTTCTAATTTTGGCTGACATAGACTTAAAATTTCACATAAGGGTATACACATAAATGTGACAAAATCGTGTACAAGAAGCATGCAAAACAACTTGTAGCACAAAGTTAAAAAAACATTTGTTAACCTTTTTGGTATAAACATCATTTTGTCAAATGTTCTCGGTAGCTCCATTTTGGACGCACAACGAAGCGGAGAAACAGGTCAGCGCGAAACGTATTAAAAACCTGACTTCTTTTGGGGAACCTTAGTTACACCTGCCTTAAACTTCTCTTATAGTTTGTCCATAATGGGTGAGCCATACTTCTAGTTGACTAATGATGCTATTATATGTTAAGAAACCCCTTTTGTTAACATTAGTTTTATAGTTGCCAATATAGTGGAATTACAAATTGATCAAACCCTATATTGTACTCCTACATGCATCTGAAGACACAAGTAATTCCAATAATTCCCTCATATGCCGGAGCATGTAGTGGGGCGGGATAAGATTAAAGATCAATTCAACCCCATATTGCAAACATAAAATCTAAGATTACACAAGAAATCAAATTTTATAGTTTAATGTCCGTATTAAATTTGTCCAAAAACCCCCGTTTCGCAAATAACACATAACTGGTCACAAGGAGTATGCTTATGTGTGTAATATTAGACATGTTCAATCTAAATTTCTCTATAAGTATAAGTCCGTTTTTTTAAGAGTTTCATAAAGTTAATTTTGCAAATTGAGCATCACATGGCATATCACATATAAGCAATTAAAACAGACAGAAAATTAGAGTAGAAGTAAAGACAGACTCTTATATTGAAAGCAGTAAATCATATAATGCCTCGAGTTCTCAAAAAGAGTCTTCCCCAATTGGAGAACCAAAAAACTCTCACTAGGTTTTCTGCTAAAGTACCTAGATCGCCACATCCATCATATAGCATGATTGCTTGAGTCTTAAGGCCGAGATAAATCAAGAATAGAATAACATGGCAGCTGAATTAACTTTTAATTTTAGTCTATTCTTCTTATTATCAAGTAACATTAGTATTGATTCTAGGTGTTTATTCATTATTCATGGCAAGTATTGCACATAGTTGCCATAACTTTCTAATAAAACAATAAATAAATCAAGATTTCATGCAGCCCTAGCGTGTTTAATATGTGTGTAACCTATAAAACACCAAACGAGTTAACTCGTGATGCCACTGTTAGGATTTAAATAATTGTTAACCATTAACAACTATGAGTACGCAATGGACATGGATCATGTTTGGTACATATGATTAACACACAATAAATAAACAAAAGGAGAAAAGAAACCTAACCTCTTGATGAATCAAATGTTAATGAAACAAAGTGACTAAGATGTCACCTCTACGAGTGCTCACACAAACACGTCTAACGAATGCGCCCGAATTCTAGTCCAACTTCATGTGTATCTCAAACAACCTTTGTAATATAAATACCACCTGAATTAAGTCCCAAATCCAAGCCTTAAACCTGAACTGAAAATCAAAAGTGGATCTAGGGTTTTTACCGAAATTCGGTTCTATCGAATTTCACTAAAATTGAACCGAAAATCAATCTAATGAAACCTTAGAAGTTCCTAACTGTTGTCACACCTTGACAACGTATAAACCAATATATAGAACCTCCTGTAACAGATCTAGGATCGAATCACACTTGGATAACCCCTTAAGAGTTAACCGAGAATGGCAGAAGGTGTTTTAGATCAAGAAAAAATCAAATAAAGCCTTATAAGACTAGGAATTAACAAGTTGATCCTCATCACAACTCCCTCTTTTCTCCTTATCACTTAGAAAATGAACCTAGACACCCATCTAGATCCTTCCTAGGCCGGCTACCCATTAGGAGACCATTAGGATTTGTGTCTTGTCATTTTAAGTCCTTGGTTTATAACTAGAAACATTTCGTGAAGCATTAAACGCACTCTAAGTGTTTAATGTGTGTGCCCCCAATAGGCTCACACATTTCTAGTTGTATTGGTGCGTATCCAACTACCATAATCCAACAAACAATTATTTTAGGATCTCAATTAAATCCAGGTATGGCTATGGGGTCGATAAAAGTTTCATAATAGATATGGATTGGTACTGTCATTATAAAATATATAGGATTATAGATGTTGGGTTATATATTTATTATCTGATATCTGATTACTTTTGAATCTATCTTGATTTGTTTTTGTTATTTTCGTTCACCAGATATTAATGTTGTGTTTAACAAGCACCGCCTCAATTACAAAGGAAGGGTGAGAATTTTATTTCTTCTTTATTATGTGACTTGCATTCCCGCAGTCACACATGAAAGAAGATAACTATTAATTGTTAATTTGTGATAAATAAATTTATCGTTGCATCTTGTAATAAATATTACCAATTTTCAAGTCCAAGTTTCTGATAGAGAACGTTCCCTGCTTACAAAGGTTTCTGAGCTACAATCCAAGTTACCAATCCACAGCTTATATTATTCCCTTTAATTGTTTTTAGTCTGAATTTTGTTTTTGATTACGTAACTTTTTACTTATACATGTTAACAAGCTTGTTCGAGGAATTGACCACTGAAAAGTTAAAATACGTACAGGTGAGCTAGCGTAGTTCTTTTCTTTTACCTCACAATATAAACCCATGTGTAGAAGTTTTAAAACGAGATCATCTGAAGTTCTATCTATTGAATTAGTCAGATCATATTTTCTCAGTCGAGTATTAATTATAATTAACCTACTAGTTTAGATACAAGAGCGAGTTGATGCTATTACAAATCAGAAAGATGGGTGGATAGGTGAAGTTTATGCTTGATATCGTCCTGGACATACAAGTGATGTAATGCTGTATATTCTGGTAGATAGATATATCTTCTTTATATTGTGAGATTTTTAGCCTATTCTTCATATTAATCTGTCGCTGTTTTGTTACAATGTTCTGTTATTTGATCTCTTTTAATTGTACGGGTTTGGTTAAAGAGATTTTCTTCAATCTCCGTTGCAAGTAAGTTATTTATGTATTCCTTTTTAAAACAAATTATGTTATTTGGCTTACATTCACGGTTACGCTATCTATAAGTAATTTAGTATTAAATTGTTCAACCAAACACAAAAGTTACGAAAATGTGCATTTGCACATCGAAATCACGTTGAATGGGTCAACAGGCCGTCCTGTCAACCCATTTAAGCTTTTAAAAAGTTTAAATAGTTTTATAGTTGAAAAATAAAATAGTGTAAAGAAGGGTAGATTAAACGGGTTGATAGTCAACTCAGTTTGGTAAACGGGTCAACCCAATGTGTTTACACAAACACAGCAACCATTAGAAGTAAACGACTCTTAAAAAAAAGTTTTATAAAGGGCGGGTTATATATGGGGCGGGTTAAATTTCATCTATAATTTCAGGATTTATACATATACATTCCTTAATTATACCTTGAAGTTAATCCTAAATTCATTATATCCTTTTTGACAAAATCCTAATATCATTCATCATCTATCCCCATGTTTTTTGTTTCTTTCAGGTTTGAGGACATGTTCATGAATTTACAATCTATACATCATTAGAGTCAAAAGGGTGATACAGTTTAATTAAAATTTCTTTGCCGTTTTATGTGCTTGATGCTTATGAGGAGTATTTTAGTTCTAATGCTGGGAATATACATTGACACAGGTTCTTTCATATTTTGAAATCTTGTATTTAATTTATTTGTTTAGACTTCATAAGATCCTGCTTTTATAAGAAAAACGTTGATCAATATCTAGCTTTGATTTGTTTTAAATCAACTACTGAATATGTTAACAGTGACCGCATCCTAGGTTCATGGAAACTTTTTGTATATACATACCTTCATTGATAATAAGCTTCTAACTGCAGTATGTATGTTAGTAAGTTTCCTAATACTTTTTTCCTTCATATGCTAGCCATATCTGGTAGTAGGAGACCCCGAGACTTTGTTAATGAATAGCAAGCTTCAGTCCATGCCATTTTATAATTCTATAACAAGGTATAAAAGTAGACGTCGTTGTTTAGTATCTCATATATGTTCCAATTTAGATGTCCAGTTTCCATTTCCCAACTACATACGGATCTCGTGATCTTAAATATCATTTTCCTAACTTTTTAGGATCCATCCAGGTGATGTTTCTTGGTCATTAATTGAATGTTCCGTTTGCGTATGTGTACGTGCTTTTTTAATTAATGTAAAACTTGCAGTCAAGAGTTATTGGAAGCAGTAGAGCAGGAATGGCGGATCAGGTTCAACCTGACAAGAAATTCAACAATAGTTCATCATCCCACTCTTGGAGATTTTGAACTACAACATGTATGTCATTGTGGTTTGTGGTTCTTTTTTGTATATAGAAAATTGTAAAACTGACACCTATGTTTCTGTTTCACTTGCCTGTTGGTGTTAATGATAGTAAACTTGAGGACAAAATCATCCAACATTTGGCTGTTGCCGCTGCCATTGGGAGAAACCACCACGTGGGTTGAAGGGAGGGTTTAAGGAACCAGTCAGCGACTCATAATCGTCCACAGTTCTTAGTGTTTTCTACCAACCCTAATGCACTTTCTGCAGGCCCAGTTGAAGAGCAAACTGAACCAGTTACTGAATCGGCTGCATTTACGGCTTGTGGGGGTGGAATAGTCCAACATATACCGGCATCTGGGATGACTAAATGTCACTGCAGTATCAGTTTTAGCACATCAAGGAGGTTACATGTGCATCCAGAAACCTGTAAAATTTCCCATTTAGTGTTCGTTCATTGTCTTCAATTCACAGTGTGATATATTTATCTATACTTACATTTGACTATAATTTATATGGTTCATCCATCTTTTCAGATGCTTTTGACATCGAAAAGCTATTAGCAGATATGGAGATGTTGAAGCATGGGAAAGCAATTGATATTCCGCAATATGACTTCATGAGTTATAATATCGGCGTTGCTCAACGGGTTAGCTCTTTTACCATACCAATTTATTTTTTATAGGATGTGGTTCAATGTAGGTCACACTAAAGGTATACAAGTTATTGATTATTATTAAACTTTTAGCATTCAACAATTTTCTCAGATATTGATTTTGGTAAATATTGCATGTGGAAGTTCTAATTTATGTACAAAATTTGCGCCCACTATTTTGTAGTAATGTTCATATAATGACAATTTAATGCATAACGAATCATTTTTTAGCGTAGGCGCTCATCAATTTTATTTAATATCTGATTATTGAGCTTGATAGACTAATAGTTGAACAGCAGTATAGGTTGCTTATATTGTCGAAATATAAACAATGACAGTTATTTATTTTAATTTTGTGATATACTCTGAACAATGCTATACAACTTTTTCTTACTCCTTTCATCGGTATCTTCTAACCTAATCATGTTTCAGGTTTCGTTGCAATGTCATGGTGTCCCCATGATAGCTCTTATTTGCTAACATGTGCCAAAGATGACCGGACTATATTATGGGACACTAATTCTGCCGAGGTCTGTAGATCTTTCTTTTAATAATATTAGTGACATTATAACTGAATGCTGTTATAGCGCTAAACCTCTACTGAATTCACAGATCGTCTCTGAACTTCCAGTTGGGACCAATTCGAATTTTGATGTGCATTGGCATCCAAAGTTACTTGGACATGTCCTTGAATTTACAATTAGAAGCTATACATCATGCTTGTGATTTTGTAGATTCTCAGCAGCATTATTATATCGTGATATCTGTAAATTAGTACTCTATACTTTTTTACATGATAATATGAACATTTATTTTATACAGATTCCATTCTATGCGGCAGCACAATTCACAAGATCCATAGCAGCTTCCTTAGTCCTAAAAACAATATTACAACTAATAGACCATTTAGGGACGACGACACCTTCAGGGACAGATTCACAAGCTTTGATCATGGAAATCATTGTAACTTTCATAATGATGTTCGTCACTTCAGCTGTAGCAACTGATTGCATAGCCGTAAGCACACACAAAATAAATAGACATTAGTACATGTATTTAATGGTTGCTGACATACCTATTAAAAATGTGAATATGTTACAGGTAGGAGAGTTAGCATGTATAGCAGTAGGATCAGTAGTATGCATTAATTCCATCTTAGCAGGGTAAAGCTTTGACAAATAATTGTATCTTTTGGTAAATAAATATTGCTCTAGCAGTTTACATATATAACTTGTAAATGAATATTTAGGCCAATATCGGGAGGATCAATGAACCCAACACGTACCATTGGACCAGCGATGGCTAGCAACACGTATAAAGGTATTTGGGTTTATATTGTTCGCCCCATAACAAGAACGTTATTAGGGGTCATGTGTTACAGTTTTATACGAGCAACAAACTGACAAGATCAGGAAATATCTTCATTCAAATTTCGTAGAATGATGAGCAGCGATAGACATGTTACTGTAAAAGATCCTCAAAATTATGAATAAATTATTAACAGTCACAGATACTTAAATGTCTGTTTTGTCCCTGAATTAGTAATGGAGCACTTGGATCCGTGAAAGAATGGAAGTTGAAAGACTGTTGCAGTTCACAAGCTTTTGGTGGCTACTTTAGATGATCGAGCTACTGCACTAAGTAAGCCTTGCTGTCTTCTATCAATAAACAAAAGAAAAAAACATGATTTTAAATACTTGTGTCGGGTATAGTTACTTTGGATATAACATATAGGTTTCACTTTGTAGACTTTTTATATATGATATTTGGTTATTTATTTATTTATATATTTATCATTCAGGATGGCTATAGGATGAAACCATGTGTCTAATAGTCCTGGTGCTGGAAGTGAAAATGTAAACAATGATAGTAGCACTAATAAGCCTGGTGATTCTTAAAGTCAACCGATTGATTACAGGGTCAACGAAGGCCAATCGAATGGGGAGATCTTGGTGATTGACAAAGCCGAATATTCCCGGCCTACATTAGCTGCTAATAATGAACATGGTTCAACTGTTGAAGTAAACAATACAATAATAGAAAATAAAATCTCAGTACTTGCTGAAAATGGTTGAGTAGTTGAAGATGGAGTTCATAAGCGAAATAGAAGTCATGTCAGCAATCATGAATCATATGGTATATCTAACCTTTTGTTCACATCTTTATACATGCAATTTTACTTGTAAAGCATTATTGTATTTTCTCATTGTATGATCCATACATGCATGAACGTAGATAAGACCTTATTATCTGCTATATTTCTGCTGTATATACATACCTTCATTATTAATAAGCCTCATCATGTTGACTCAATCGAGGCGTGTCAAAATCTGTCAAAGGCATACAGTGCAATGAAAAGGTAAGCAACTGACCTTTGATATTGATATCTAATATTCTAATGTGGTGTTTGGATCTGTGTTTTGGAACTGATTATCTAGATTATAGACACTTCAAGTTTTATTTATAAGTCATTTAATATTTGGATTAAAAGGTTACAAGTAAAGTTTATGATTATTACAAAAAATGCGGGACTCAAAGCTATATGTCATTTAATCGGATGTACAAAAAAATGTTTACAAATAGAGTCAAACAGTCAAACACCCAAACACCATCTCCAACTGCCATTTCTGATTATATAAAGATGATTACTTAAAATCACATAAACACTTTCACATCCATATTTAGCTTTTATAATTCAATTCTTGATCTTATTTTGTTCATGGTCTGCAGCTACGCTCTTGCAATAAATTTCCAGGAGATGGCCGTTGAAGCTTGGAGAGGACATGGGCCAAGTGCACAAGATGAACTCAAAGAAGCCCAACGCGTTCTTCGCCAATTAAAGGTGAAGGCTTGTGGTGAATCCGATGATAATAAAGCATTGCCTTTAACTCATGAAAGGAGAAGACGCTCAAACTCAAACTCAAACTCAAATGTTTCAATAAATTAAAGGTTTTTAGCTGATGTAGTTCACATGAAAGTATTTTGAAGAAATTCTACTGCTTATTATCCCTTTGGTCATTTTGGTGACCTGCTTATTGACCTTAGCATATATAAGCTTACATGTGTTCTTTCATGGGGCTTAGTAAAGGTAATTTGATGTATGAGTTCTTGTGGTTCCTTTTACTGAATGGATCTTTGCAGCCTATAAAGGATGATAGCCTGGATGTATAAATACAACAGACTATGTAGAAACAATGACTTGAATACAATATGTCAATGCGGAATCTTAACACAAGTACTAAGAAGAATAATGATTTAACAGAATAATAACTTTGTTGAAAAAGTTCTTGATAGTTACAGATTGCTAACTATGATATGTTGTCTGATTTGTAATTGTCTATTTCATATATATTCTAACTATGTCAATAGTTATCCTTTTATAGATCAAGGATAACCCTAAAAGTCTTACATGACTTTCTGACAAATATCTCACAAATATCTTTTAAATATCTTCTTATCGGTACTAACTATTTTACTACTAACGGTACTAACTAACTAACAGTACTAACACTTTGTACTGTCGGTACTAAGTATAACTGTCAGTACTAACTATTGTACTGTCGGTACTAAGTTAATAAAACATTAATCCTAACAATCCTCCCTTAAACATGAATGTTAAACTATTTTAACTTCATGTTTCTTCATTCCTTTAAGAGCTTGATTGTTCTTTAAGCTTCTTTGACTGCATAGAGGATGTATCCAAACATTCTTCATGATTTCTTAATCTTGTACAGTCTATCCTTTTATAGCAGCATCCTTGACTTTTCAGCAATTCAGCAACATCTTTTCAGCCACAAAGCAACATCTTGATACCTACAATCCAACTAAGTTGGCTTTATAGTTTTTGGCAAACTACCAGCCATTAACGGATTTGATGTTCCTTTACCAGTAGCCGTTTGCTCTGGGATAGATAACTCTTTATTCTAAGAATATGGTGAGTTAAATACCATACAGTTTTTGGTAAACTGTCAACCATCAACGGATTTGAGAAGTCTTTACCAAATACCGTTTGAGTTTGGACTAGCCAATGCTTCATTGTAATAACATGGTGCATTGATAAACCATATAGTTTTTAGCAAACTATCAGCTATCAACAGATTTGATTAGTCTTTACCAAGAACTGTTTGATCTCGGACTAGCCAACTCTTTACCAAGAAGCAAGGTGAGTTGATTACCTTACAATTTTTGGTAAATTGTAAACCATCAACGGATTTGAGAAGTCTTTACCCCAAGCCGTTTGCTTGTGGACTAGCCAATTCTTTTGC
>BQNB010082568.1:2235-29292 GCA_026074375.1 Tanacetum coccineum
AACATGTTTGATGAAACAAGTAGTTTATGAGAAAAATGGTTCGGGGCTTAGACAACTTCTTGTCTCTAAAGAGATAATGCACTGAAACGTACACTAAGTCTCTGAGTTAAGACCGGGTTACAGTCTGAAATAACTGCAAGCCATACTACACTAAAAATATATATATTTTTTTATTTTTTTTATTTTTTTTATTTTTTTTATTTTTTAAATTAAATATATACTAATATACAAAGGATGCAATGCTTTAGTATTCAAAAATACCAGATAACCCCTTGGAACCAGCCTTTCGATCACTAAGTTTACAATCAGTGAACCTAGAGATCATAGTAACTTTGGAACTAGAACTAACGCTCGTCCTAGTTAAAGGACAGTGATCATACAACGCAAAATGTCGTCCAATGGGTTTCCACTGTGGCTTAACACTACCAACAACCTTTCCAGTTGGTCTCCAAGCTGTCTGAGTAGTGTTCACATTATGATTTCTGGTTGCTTTCCAAACCTGCTTATATGATTCACCACTAGTTTGGCCTGGGGGGTTTTTGGTATTCACAGACTTCAAAGAACGAATCACAAACTGATTATGGTCAACAACGTTCAACTTCCTATTGTGATAAGCTGCTCTCCTCGCGTTCACACTTTTATTGGGCAAGATATGATGGTTCCAAGTGTGGCTCTTTGGCATAGGTTTGCGAGATTCAGTGGCAGGTTTGGTTCTTGTAGACAAATTCACAGGAACATTAGGCTTTTTGTTTTGTTGCACTGGTGGTTCTGTGAGCGTCTATTGAAGTCCTTGGGAGTGTTCCTGAAAAGAACTGCTTTTCTTAGGCAACGTGGATTGGTTTTTTTTACCCAGTTGGCTCTTTTTGGAGGTGGAATGTACTTTGAACTGTTGGTATACATCCCTGAAGCAAGCACTTTAGGTGTCTCAGAGGTTGAAGGTCCACTACTTGTTGTACCAGTCACTTGGGCTTTCAGCTTGGTATTCTCAGCAGTGAAGCACTACTAAGCTTTTCAGTGTATGCAGTACGTGAGTGAGTATTCGCCTTTGACAGTTCATCATATCGTCTTTTCAGACTCACGTTTTCTACTTTAAGGCCATCTAGCTGAATCCTAAGGGAGGTAATCGTATCTTTCAACTGAATTCTGTCAGTTTCTAAGGCCTGTGGTCACAACTACCTTCAGTGGAACCTACATTCAACACCTTCATGATGTTGATCTGAGCATCTAAATTCCTGATAGTGTCATCTTTCCCTTGAAGCTGTTGTCTTAACTTGTTAATTTCAAAAATTGCATTGGAGGCACTAGAAGTGTCTATGCACTGTTTATAGTTCTGAAATTTAAGTTGTAAATTAACATAATTCTGTTCGATGTAAATGAAAACGTTTCTCTAGTATTCAGAAATGAGTTGGTTTCAGTTTTTGAAATCTCAGCTTCAAGTTCAAGAACTTTAGTGTGTTCCCTATCGCATGCAGATCTAAGATCTTCGCAAAGGCAATTCGAACTAGGGGGCACAACAATATCAGAAGAGAGCACAATAGAGTAGATATCTTTTTCTAAAACAATCTCAGCAATTTAAGCATTCATTTATGAATTAAAAGATTTTTCTTCTCTATGGTCAGGTTCTTGTTATCAAGAACACATTGTTCATATTCCGCCTCCAGTTCATCAAAAATCTGTTCAAATTCTTTTATCTCTTTGAAAAATGTATCATTAGCAGCTTGGATATTTTTTTTGAAATGGTCGTAAAATGGTACCAGTTGTTGTTCAACAAACTGTTTTGCATAATCAAAACACCATTCAAGAAACATAAGTCCTGGTCTTTGTTTGTTCTTTCTTTTATGGATACCTTCAAATTGAGGAAAAGCAACATTAACGATTCGAAGACTGCCATGAACTTGACTTGAGGTTCGACTTTACGAACAAAAGGAGTAGCAGCCGTTGGCTGTAGTTTACTTACTATCTTTACTACAAATATCGTTGGCCAGAATATCCAAATACGCTGATCTCCAGATAGGTCCTTCTGAGGAACGAACATAAGGGCATTAAGCTTGTCATAGAAACCGTTTGCGGGTCGAACATGCCCTGGTTTTTTTTCATTCATCTTTTTCATGCTAACAACTTGGTGAACCAAGACCTCTTCACTATCCCATATACTAACAGGGTGATGATTGGGAATTCCAAAAGGGTATCAGCATCAATACAAAACAGGTTGAGACAACAGCTTGGGCCATAATAACCTAGACCGGTTATCGGTGCCTAAGAAGTCCTTGTGCAAGTCATTGGTCCGGCCTTTTTAGTTTTTTCTTTGAAAGCATGGGGAATAGTTTGTGTTGGGCGATGTTAAATCTCTGCAACATATCACTTGCCGACTTTGTTCAGCAGTTTTTTAAACAAACTATTTCATCTAGATAACTATCTGCTAGATTCTTTTTCTCAGATAAAATCTTTTCCTTTTCAGATTGTAAAAATGCAATTGATTTTTCTCTTTCCGTAAAAGTGACTTTAAGCAAATCGTTTTTCTTGCAAAGTTCACGTTACGCTTCATTTATGCTGAATCACAGGGCTTGTTCCTGTCTAACTTTGTTTTCAAGATCAAGTTTGACCTTGTGGGTATCTAGACGACATATTTCTTGCTTGCATTGAAGAAGCTCATTTTTTAAGGTCTCTATTTCCAAACATTTTTCTTGGTTAACCTTAGCATGTCCGTCTAGTTGGGTTTGCAAGTCAGTTAAGATGGCAATCATAGATACTTTATCAGATGTGTCAGCAGATACCTCAGTTGGAACATCTGGGCTTCGGTGTCAAGAAGATACTGATGATACGGGATCGTATTATCATCAATCTCAGTCTCAGCATCAGAGTCTAAATGTTCTTCCTGGTGCATCTCCTGACTCAACTGATAATCCACATTATCAAAGATTATGATTGCACTGAGTGTAACCTCATTGAACTGCGATTGTTGGTTGCAATACAGTTGAATATAAGTTTGGCCATGAAAAGCGAGAAATCATTAGGGCCTTCATCCACGTCTGAACATAACTCATCCTCATGATTGGCTTGAAACATGTTTGTTGTAGTCAGTTGCCTAAAGATGTTGATCAAAGGTGCGGAGCATTCTAACATCAGCGAGGAATGCTTCAGCTTCACAGCATCTAACACATCTCCTTCTCTTTAGCTTCCATCAGTAAAGCTTTATCTTTGAAGTACTGAGAGTCCATCTTTCTCTTGGGTTCTTTACACTGCCTAGCAACATGTCCTTCTCCTCTGCAGTTGTAACATATCACCTTCTTGCCTCGAGCACCTGTATTACCAACATTACCTGGAGCCTTCCTCTGAACTGGTTCAGTAACAATGTGACCATCATGCACCGTAGCATGAGTCCTTGAGTTGGAGGAAGTCCTGAGCTGTTATTTGGTGGGGGAACGCTTTTGGAAACCACTTATGAGATGTAGCAATCTTGAGTCATAGTGGCCATCAAAGCGTCATTCGGAGACTGAGCAGTAGGTTGAGGACTAAAGTTGAGGTGATGAAAGTAACAGTGCTAGAGTGGTGTAGCTACATAGGCCAGCTTATCAACAATACTTGTAGACGCTCTTGTTTCTGAGAGTCTTTTTGGGCATGTGGCTCGTAGGCTTACGATGAGTAAAGATCGAACATAAGGTGTGGTGGAGATGTCCATGTTCCTGTTTGACATTATTCACATACTTATTACCCCAATAGCCGAAAGGTTGTGACAAACTTGGTGTTCATTGATGAGTTGGATATGTTGAGCTGAGTAACTTCATGGTCATTCACTAAGCTTGTGGAAACGCACAAAGTAGTCATGAATTGATTCGTTTCCAATAGCACGAAAGCGTTCATACTCATCAAACAGATCTTCCTTCCTTTGTTGAATAGTCCTACCTGATCCTTGCATGAGCATCTCCACATTATCCCAAATCTCCTTTGCAGTGCTTATTTTGAATGATGTTTGTGAAGATCTGTGTCTAGGAAACCTGACTGGAAGAATGATTTTAAGCTTGAGTAAACAGCCATCTCAAGTTTGTTTTCATCTTCACTGAATTCAGAATCAAGTTTCTTCCTCGGTGCAGGCACAGCAGCAGAATCAGTAGTTGGAGGATCAGTGATCATAGGGTGAGGTGTAGGTCCATTCTGGATAGATTTCCATATCTGCTTGCCATTGGGTTTGCCTCGAATGTACCTGTGTATACGAATCTTCCAAGAATCGTAGTCACTTGACAACCAACATAGGTGGACGAGTATCGGTACCTGCGGCATTTGTTTCTTTATTGGATGCCATTGAATAAGTTTGTTTAGTAATGATCTGATCGTAAGTGATTGATGATTTGTTTGATTTGAGTTTGAGTCATATGATTTTTGTTGTTTTTATTATTTTTGTTTTGGTTTTAAGAGGGATATTTAAGAGGGATAGCTTGATCGGTTCACACTAGAGTTAACTAGTTCGGTCCTTGAAAACTGAAAAACGTCAATAAATCATAGAAAACGATGTTTTTGGCCTTCGAAAAATCCTTAACCAGCTAAAGGGTGGTTACAGCGTGATCCGTCTCGTTTTTCTCTTCGATTTGAGAGGTCACGGGCCTAAAACGGACTTACGGATCAAAAGTTATGGCCGTTTTACTGAAACCCTTTTCGTCACACAAGTTTTCAAAAAAAATTTCGTTCGGTCCAAAAAAAAATTGCTCGTTCGATCGTCTAGTTCGAACGTCTCGTTCGATCGTCCTCTCGTTCGATCGTCTTCTCGTTCGATCCACTTGTTCGATCGCTTGTTCGATCGCTTGTTCGATCGCTTGTTCGATCCTTCTAGTTCGAACCGCTCGTTCGATTTGCCTGTTCGAACCGCTCGTTCGATCGCTTGTTCGATCTTCTCGTTCGATCCCCTTGAGCGAACCCCTTGTTCGATTGTTTTGATTTCCACTCGTTCGAACCACACACGAATGTCGCTCGTTCGATCGAAACGACTAAAACTCGTTCGATCCCCACGTCTTTTTTAACACTTTTCGAACCAAAACAACAAGAACAAAGGAAAAACACTAGATCGTTGATTGCTAACAAGATGGTTTGAATGATATTAGATTAAACATAAACCATCTATGAATCAAGAATCAAAAACACACAAATAATCAAAAACAATAAAACCTTTTTTTTTCGAAATCAATAACAAAAAAAATACAAACCAAATCAATACATCAATCTTGTAGGCTCTTGATACCAATTGTAGGATCCCTAGATCATTCCATGGATGAAAATCACAAGATCAATGGCAAAAAGAAAGATTAAACATTAAAGAACTTTTGATTAAAAGAAAAACAAAGAGTTGCTACAAACCCCTAAGATGAAAAATGATAATGAAGTAGCTAACCTAATTTTGACTAAACTAGGTGTATTTATACTAACTAGGATTTGCCTTTGAGGGCTTTCTTTTTGGGCTTTTTACATCTTGGCCCGTATACATAATAAACATCAATTAACATTGTCTTTCGAGCTAGACTTTTGTCTTGCATCTTCGAGTGACCGAAGCTTCTTTGTTCGGGTCCATTTATGTGATCCTAACAAATGGGATAATTGGAGAAAACACGTTTAAACACATCTTTAATTTTCTCGAAGTAGTTGGGACACTCAAAATAAAAGGGCTAAGTCAGGATCGATTTAGGCTTCGCATCTTCCTTATCTTACTCGCAGTAGCTACAAGTGAATAGTTTAAAAAGGATTGTATTGGCTTAGTAACTACTTAGGAAAATTTAGTAGAAAAGTTCATTCAAAAATTCTACCAACTTTTTGATGAAGAGATGGAAGCCGATGAAGATGATGACCCTGACGATATTGCTGAAATCTTCAAGATTGAAGGCAACTTGTTTGACTTCGAGACACCCTTGTGTAAAGCATTCAATGAATTCAACTATCTCCTTAAAATCAACACAGATCTGTTAACTTTCGATATCCAAGGAATCAAAACTTACGAGGAATATGAGTTGAATAATATTATGATGGGGGATCTTGAGAAACCATGGTCAGATAACGGGGTAGCATATCAACTATGTGATCATATATGCAAACCATATCATTTTAAGAATGGAAAGACTAAATGGCCCACGTGTAGTTTAGATATTGATGGGTTTTGTAACAGTGGAGAACTACCCGGGATGGTTCGAGTCGGATGTATGACTTATTTCCAGGATCACAAATGGTATGATGAATCGACTGATGGAAAGATGGAAGAAGAAGCTTTAATGCATAAGGCCAAATTTGAAGAATCATGGGGGGATGCAACTCCTAGAGTGGTGAAATTCTGCGCATGGTTGAAAAGTAGCTTTGAAAACTTCCACAAACTAGATCATGATGTATTAGTAAAACTGGAAGAATGTTGGTGGAAAGTAAATGCTCATGAAAACGCCATATTCGCTCGTTGGGAAAATCACAACCAAGGACCAAATGCAAACGCCAAAACTAAAAAGTATGCTTAGGAGGAATTATGGAGCAAACAACACCGGTAATACTCAAGAGAGTCAGGAACATAAGAAGGAACATCATGATCTATCAATCTTCCAAGTTAGAAGATTCAAGATGATGAAATACTCATTCGATGCTAATGATAAGTATGTTGCCATTAAAGAACATGAGTACTTTGTGTGACAACCATGGCTTGAGCAGGTTAGTCAAACCGTTAGTGTTGACTTATGTGCCTGTTGCAATGTTTGATTTATATGATTTTATATGATTTTATGTGATTTTATGTGGTTTTGTGCGTTTATGTGAGTTATTAGATAATCAATCCATTGAGCGTGATAGTCTCATTGGGATTGGATTAGTGTTGAATTTTGTGAAGTTCATTTTGTTCACTTTTGGTGACAAGGAAATGATTATTGAGATTTTAACGTTTTGTGTTAAATGTGTAAGTATTATTACGTATACGTATTTTTGTGTTAGTAATTTAAGACAAGTTTAGGTTTAGAGGTTAAGTTAAGTGAAATGAGTTATTTGATAGGGAAATTTCATTTTAACCAACTTATAGTGCTAATGGAATTGATTGGGTATTTTGAGAAAATTAGTTTGGTTAATACGTGGATCTCTAGGTGATGGATTAAAATAAGAAGCGTGTCAATTATGAAAGAAATGAGTTTATTAAAATATGAGAGTTTTGGAAGACATTCTATTTTTAGAAAGTGAATTTGGAAATGAAAAGTTATTTTTAGAAAGTAGTTTTCAAGCAAAATGGTTTAACAAATTAGCTTAGGTTTTTATAAAACTTAAGGTATAAAGATAATTAATTAATTAATAAAAGAAAAGAAAAAAAAAAATATTTTTATAGTTAATATAATTCCGAATTTAGAAAAAAAAGGGGAAAAAAAGAATAGGAATTGTATTTGTAAACAAATTCTAATTGGACCTTATCTATAATTAATATTGTAGGCTATAAATACAAAATAAAACCCAAACCCCTCCCCCATTTGTTTTCAATGTTGACGATCAGAAGAAAGAAAAAATCAGAATTTTTATTTAGGGTTTTGCTATTTTAATAATTCAAGCTTCTAGGTAAGTTTTAATTAATTCTTATTATGTTTTAACTATTAAATCATGTAATAATTAATATGATGGATTAGGTTCATGTAAAATCTGTAAATTTAGGGTTTTAATCTTTTTAAAAAAACGTTTTAATATTGTTTAATGAAGTTAATCATGGTGTAATTAAGGGTTTTAATAGGATTATAAATTCGGAGTTAAAGTTGTTGCAGTTTTGAAGGTCTACTTGCGAGGTCATAACTTGGTCATACGGAAAGCTTTTAATGATTTGCCAAAAGCCTAAAAAATTATCTACAGAGAGTCTACTTTCAAACCCCATAGGTTTCAGGAATTAAAAGTGAGTGGAAGTTATTTAAATAATTCAAACAAGATTCGTTGTCAAGGCTGAGTTTTTATGTCAGATTTAGGTCAAATTGTGAGAAGTAAAAACCCTATTTAAAATTTGAATTAGACTTATCCCTTCTACAGTAGTTAATTCTTATGTGTCTATTAAAGATCCACCAAAGTAATTTAATCAATTCGAAGTCTAAGTATGATTTTTAAGCCTAAACTTTTTAGTGCGCAATCAGACCCGAATTGGGACTGTTTTGGAGTTTGATTTTCTTAGGAGTACTTGTGTATGTAATTGACACTTGGGAGTCTCAAGGTAGTTAATATACTCATTAATGAACATAGGTAATTTTTTTGTTTGAATTATGAAGGTCATTTAGTTAAGGTTTTGAGTGCGATAAGTCACGTTAAAATTCTGCAGTTTGGCACGAATTGTGACTAGCTAGTGAAACTTGATAAGTAAAGTGGTTTAAGTTGGGAATGGAGTCAAGGTGGCCCATGGGGTTAATAAAACATCTTAGACATCCATCATATGAATGTTACATGTATATTAAGCTTTCGGCTTAATAGCGTGTAACACGAATTATTCTTGTTGCGTAGATTTGTGATTGTCATTTGTGAAGCCTTGTTGGAAGCTTTTGATATCTAGGCAAAGGTGAGTTTCATAGCCCCTTTTTCTTATGTTTTATTAGGGTGAAAATGATGCTATGTGTTAAACTGTTTTAGTTGCTGTGATTATTTGCTATGTGGTTATTGTTTCGTGATTTGTTCGGTTGGGAGTGGTCTTTACTACTTTGTGTGATACGCTCCATGGCTTAGTGATCAATTGGAGTGGGTTTTGTGGTATGCTCCATGGCTTAGTGATCAATTGGAGTAGTTTGTGATGTGATTAGTTCGGTTGGGAGTGGTCTTTACTACTCAACTCAAACCAACTGAAGGGTTGAAATAATACTCAATGATGTGTGGTCCAGGCCTAAGTATAAGTTCCAGCTGGTAGACTTTTAGGTGCGTAAGTGACATATGGATCGGGGGTAACGTTCCTACCTAGTTGTTGAAATGGATCGGGGGTAACGTTCCTACCTAGTTGTTGAAATGGATCGGGGGTAACGTTCCTACCTAGTATGTGGATTGCATGTTAGCATAAGTTCATATTTTGCATAATTGTCCTATATTGTTTTGATAATCACAGTAATTGGATTTAAAAGATTGATTTGTGTGTCTTAAACCTATGACTCTCACCAACCATTGTGTTGACGTTTTAAGCATCATTTTCAGGTGTGAAGTCATGAGGATTCTTAAGATAGTGAGAAGTGGCTAGAAAGAGACCTTAAGATGATCTTGAAGTTTATATGTAGATGTTTAGCATTGTATGGATATATGTTGCATGTCTCTTATTGACAAGAACTTCCTTTTCATCAATAAAGACGCCTTTTATGTTTTGCCTAGTTATGGGTATTGTTATGACACTTTGTGTCTATACTTTACTTTATTGTATGCATTTTAGTATTCTCTATATAGACGCCATTGTGTTGTGATGATATCCATTCTCGTTATGCCTCGCGTTTTCGCCTTGGCGGGGTGTGACACTTTGACCATTCAAGAACCAACATTGATGCATGTCAAGCTTATCGAGAATGTTTTCACATTATAGATGAGGGATGGCTCATGACAAAGGCAAAGGATGAATGAAGCTAAAAGAAAAAGTCTAACTTAAAGACTAGCTGAAAGAAAAGTGCTTACCGGGAGACAACCCGTCTTTTTTAATTGTTTGTCATTTATTTTAAATTGTCTGCTGAGTCTGTCTTCCCAGATATTCCATACGGCGAATCGAACCTCTATGGATACGGCATATGGACATGTCTGGACGTTATTAGTCCTTTAATTTCTGCATTTAAATTCCTACAAACTTTAAAACATTTGTTTTTACAGGATGCAGTACAACGTATCCTTGTGTTTGGGATACGGCGTATTGACTACCTGTACAGTATGTGTGTTTATTTTTTTTGCATTGTAACCATTGTAAAACCGAGATAGGATATGCATGGTTGTGTCTTCTAACTTTTATAAGACCTTGTTTGCTAACAAAAATCAGATGAAATTGGTGATTGTTATACTCTGAAAAAGACGTGTGTTGAACTCATACAGGCATTCTGACGCCTCTTCAACACACTTTTGCTTAATAACTCAAATTGAAGAATCATCTCGAGCAACATATCAGGGGAGTTCCTCGTTCTAATTCTATTTCCTATTTTCTTTAATTGTTTTATCTATACAACAAGGACGTTGTATAACTTAAGTGGGGGGCGGATGAGATTTAGATACGACCTACTTGTCCTTATTTTTACTAATAATATGAATATGCTTAAAATTAATGCCAAAATTAAAAAACAATTAGGCATAACCTTTTTGTACAAATTATAGTTACATTACTCGCGCCACTATACCCTTAATGTCAAATTGTGAGAATTAAGCCTATTCCGTTTCCAAACGTTTACCAAAAATTCCACAAAAATTATGAGTGTGCCGGTGATGTAGTGGACTTTAGAACTTGGCTTGGTATATCACTCGAGACCACAATAATGAGTACTATGGACTTAGATGGAGTAACATGTTTAATTGGTAAATTTCTAGGAATACACCAAAAAGCCTATATGTTGTGTTATTAACTAACCACACTGGTTAGTTAACCCCCGTATAACCCTTTGCTTACTCTCACTATAAGAGTAAGATCCCCTAGAAAAACCTGTTGAGCCATTCCTGTATTTTTCACACCAAAATGTTTATTTCGTTACACCTTTACACCTTAGCCTACCCTGTAGATTAAGCCTATTTAATCAAATTTGCTAGTTGCTTTTGTGTAAAGTTTTGTAGTTCCTGTGTCAAAGTGAAATTTTCTATCTTCGGTTAGGTCGGGAATTGCACAATGCAATGGGAATGTAAAAGTATGTACTTCGTGTATTTTGCTACTTTCGCAATTATGATCTATGTCCGAAGACGAAGTGTTTAAAGAAAAATTATCCGGATGAATTATGATGGTGAAGGTGGTGAAATTACACCGAAATTCGTATTGTATTGGTTCATTGTGAAAAAAATGGAAAAATAGAAAATGCATCAAAAAAGAAAAGGAAGGATTGATAGTCGGTTCGTTAAGCTTAAACCCATAAATTACTTGAAGGATCGATTATTCGTTGATATGTGGTAAAAATAAATGATGTATAGTTTTTTATAAAAGTGGCCGATATCACCACTTGTTTATAAAGTATGTATAAGTTGGGATGATTAGGAAGTTGATCCTTATGGGAATGCCAACTAAGGTTGTCTTTGTCATTTCTATGATCTAGACGTTTGTATATATTACTGAGTCTTTATCATGGAACGGTCGGGAAAGTCGCTAGAAACTATATACCTTATTTGTTCAAGCTTAATCTATTTGTTTTGTGAATTTTATTTAACAATAATTTACTTTCCTTTCCTAACAATTAACCTTAGGTTCTACTCGAACAAGGATGTGATCGAGTCATGCATGTATATTCCATTGTTACGGCAATGTATGCGTGATTCAGCTTCCTTGTTGTTTATTACTTTTGGTGAAAGTTAGAAGATCCATACCCTATATAATTCTTCGTCCTAACCCTTGGTTAAACTTAAATGAGGATGTGATCAAATTATACATGTCTATTCCGTTGTTACGGCCATGTATGTACGATTCAGCTGCCTTGTTGGTGTGGTACTTTTTGGTAAAAGATTGTTAGAATGATCAACCTGAAGCATTATAAAAACACAATTTACCTTTTAACTTGTTACTCATTAGCTCTAGTGGTGGAGATGTGTATCCTTGCCAAGCATATGAGAGAAAACTAATCAAGACCGAGCAAATGAGTGTACCTATTAAATGTTACACTCTAGATTAGTTGAGTGATCTGAGTGTTTTTATTTCCCATATTTCATGAGGTGCTTGGTTTTGTATAGGTGATTAAATGAAATAAATACTTAAAGGAAAAATCCTTAACTTTGGTTGGGATACATTTGCAATAAATTTTTAAAGTCTACTTGAGGACAAGTAGGATTTAAGTGGGAGGATATTTGATGACATCAAATAACGTTAAATTTATACCATCATTTATCCTAAATAAAATGCTCACTTTTATATAATTATTGCAAGAATTGTTACTTAATTGCTTAAAGTTGTTAATTGCAGTAATTACAGAGTGTTTTGTGAAGACAAGCTAAAAGGCGCATATTTTGAGGTTCTAACGATGATATTTGAAGATACTTATTTCTGACACAATACGCTGTATCCAGCAAAGAAGATACAACGTATCAACGCCTGGACTTCACAAGAAAACGCATATGATCAATTACCCATACGGCGTTTCCTGCTTACTACATACGCCGTATCCAGCTGGTCAAAAAATCAAAGATCCTGCATTAAATGTAATAAGGGAAAGCTATAACTGATTGATTGTGAACGTAGTGCGCACTCCAGGGAATACACCCCTATACGCCGTATTGACCTTACTCAATACGGCGTATCCACTAATTTTCAGAGACAATAAATAGAAGACTCAAAAACGAGTTTTCGGGGTGCAAAAATCATATTCTCTATACCATAAACATAAAAGTTAATTTTCTGAAGAGACGAAGAGTAGCCAAGGTCAAGCATTGATCACTAATTCCATAGAAGACACCGTGTAATTTCTATACTCTTGTAATCATTTAATATTTGGTATCGTTTGATAAACGTTTATTTTACCTTGGTTTTTTTTTATCACACTTATATAATTACAATGGTTATGGGCTAATACCCTCGGGTATTAGCCATCTTAATGAGGATTTAATGTTTGGTTTGTTTTTATCCTGATTGCTTAATTTATCGTTGATTGTTTACTTATGTTTATCACCTTATACTTGTCTATGTGCTTGAATATGCGACCTATCATTTAACTGGGTCTAGTGATACTGACCAAGTAATCTAGATATTGGGATAGCTCTCCATATCGTGTTTTATATATCTGGACCAATAGGATCACAAATAATGTTTTATCTTTGCCTTTAGATTAGTGAGCTTAGTTGGACTGGCAGGTGACCCTTGGATCAACAAGTACGTTCTTAATCATTGGTAAAGACTTAAACAGTGAACTACCAGTATATAAAATACCGTCAAACAGTAAGTGTGTAAAGTCTCGATGGGATAGGGTAAAACAAGATCACCATTTCTCTAATCCCTAAGATAGATTATAGTTAAACTAAAAGGATGCATTATGCGGATACGTTAATTATGACAGGATTCAACGTGTCTAGGTCTTAGGATGATGTCCCGCCTAAGTCGTAAGAATGATATGCCACCTCGAGATAAGCAATCATTGCACTAAACAAACAAACCAACATTTAATCGAATTTAATATGGCTAATATAGTTTTCTATCATTTGGCTTGTACCGCTCTTTTATCTTCTGATTTTCTTCTTGCGTGCTTATTGTGTATTGAATTGATTATTGTCACCATAAAACATGTGTCAGTCTCTCAGGCTAAACCCCCTTTTATCATTAGAAATAGGTTTAGCATAGGCTTAACAAGTAATTAGAATTAACTAGTCTAATTAGATTAACTAAAATACTAATACAATATAAGATTAACGACCTCGCTCTTAGTGTTCGACACCCTACTTACCACAAAACTCCATCTGATTGGGTACACTGCTTGTTAAAGTGTTGTTTTAAGATAAGCCGGCTAAATATAAATTTAAAACTTAGTAATTAATAAATATAACCTACACGACAGCACATCAACAACCAAACACCTCACGAAATAGGAAGATGAAAACACTCAAATCACTTAACTAATCTATGTGGTAACATGTAATTAATTCGCTCAATTGCTCGGTCATGACGAGTATTCTATCATAGGCTTGGCAAGGATACACATCTCCACCACTAGAGCTAAGGAGTAACATGTTTATAAAGGTAAAATAGGTTTTTATAAAGGCTTAAATGGTTTGATCATTCTAACAATCTTTCACCAAAAGTACCACACCAACAAGGTAGTTGAGTCACACATACATGACCGTAATAACGGAATAGACATGTGTGTTCGATCACATCCTCATTCGAGTTTAACCAAGGGTTAGGATGAAGAATGATATAGGGTATGGATCTTCTAACTTTCACCAAAAGTAATAAACCAACAAGGCAGCTGAGTCACACATACATGGCCGTAACGACGAAATAGACATGCATGATTCGATCACATCCTCATTCGAGTAAAATCCAAGGTTAATGATTAGGAAATGAAATAAATTGTTGTTAAATAAAAATTTATGAAGCAAATAGATTAAGTCCAAACAGATAAGGCTCAAGTTGCTAGATACTTTTTCTTGACCTTTACCAAGATAAAGACGCAACTATATACAAAACGTCTTGATCATAGATAAAAAACAACAACCTAAGTTGTCGTTCCCGTAATGGTCAACTCCCAATCATCCCATACTTTACATACTTTTACAAAGACAAGTGGCGATATCTACCACTTTATACAAAACTTTACATCGTTGATTTATAACCACGCATCAACGAATAATCGATCTTTCAAATAATTCCATCAGTTTAAGCTTTAATGAACCGACTATCTTCAACCTTTTCTCCTCTTTTTGTTGCAATTTCCTAGTTTTTTTCGATTTTTTTTAACAATACTATACTATGAATCTCGGTGTAATTTCATGATCTTTACGATCATAATAATTCCGAATAATTTCTTCCATGATTATTCATTCTTTGAACGTACCAATTATTGTGATGGTAGTAAAAATACATGAGTTTTGACTACTTTTTACATTCCCATTGTAATGTGCAAAATTCCCAACCATACCAGAGATAGAAAATGAGGAAATACATACTTTACACTTTAAGCAACTAGCAACTGATAAATGGACTTAATCTAACTGGGTAGGCTAAGGTGTAAAAGTGTAACAAAACAAACAGTTGGTGTTATCCTAAAGGATTGGCTCTACAGGTTTTTTTAGGGATGTCTTACTCTTAAAACGAGAGTAAACAAAGGGTTTATACGATGGTTAACTAACCAGTGTAGTTAGTTTATAATACAACAGATATAGGCTTTTTGGGTGTAATCTTATAAATTTACCAATTTAAACAAGTTCCTCCATCTAAATCCATAGTACTCATTATTGTGGTCTTGAATATATATACCAAGCCAAGTTTTAAAGTCTACAACATCACCGGCACACTCATAGTTTTATGGGATTTGGGTAAACATTTGAAAATGGATAAGGCTGAATCCTCATAATGTCTAATAAGGGTTATGGTTGTAGGTTATGTAACTAGTAATTTCACATAAGTATGCTTGAATTTTTTTTAAATTTAAGCATAATTTAAGCATTTTAATGTGAAAAATAAGACAAGTAATGTTCTAATTCCCATCCCCGCACTTAAGTTATCCAACATCCTTGTTGTATAGATAAAAACATTAAAAACGAGAAATTAAAAGAATTAGAACGAGAAACTCCCCTGATGTTTTGCTTGGTAGATTCTCCAAGTTGAGTTTATGAGCAAGAATGTGTGTTGTAAATGCGTCTGGATACCAGCATGACTACTTACAACACAAATAGGATTCTAGATGATTGATACTTCACCAGCTTTGTCGATTTCTTTTCCAGCGAAGTCCTGTGCAAATATAGGAAAAACATACAAAATCCTATCTCTGGTATCCTACGGTTAATAAAATAATAAAAACAATAAACTCTACAGGCAGTCAATACGCCGTATTCAAAAACTAGGATACGCCGTATTGAAAGTCCTGTAAAAATTATCAATACGAGTCAGTCTGCCAAATACGCCGTATCATGTGCATGAATACGCCATATAGACAAATCTGACGATAAAGTTTTAAATGCAGAAAAATAAAGGACTGACAATGTCCAGACATTCAATACGTCGTATGGTGTGGAGCGGATACGCCGTATTGATGTCTGTGAAGACAGACTCGATAAAAATAAATAACAATCCGGGTTTTCTCTCGGGAAGCACTTTTCTTTCAGCTAATCTTTAAGTTAGACTTTTTCTTCAGCTTCCTTCACTCGGCTCTTGTTACCATCCACCCTTCGTCCATCTTATGAAAGATTTCTTGGTACGTGTGGCATGCATCTTCATTTGTGCTCGTTAAATCATCGTATTCATGTTCTTTTATAGCAACATACTCTTCGTCTTCACCAAATGAATACTTGATCATCTCAAATCTTTAATTTTGCAAACCGGTGCATCATGGTGAGGGTTATCAAATAATTTGCATCTTTCTTTGTTTTCATGCTCTTCTTCATTCTCTTTTTCTTCATGATCATGGATGTCATTCTCATAGCAGTCCCATCTTCTCCAACCGTTATAATATGATTCATCATCTTCTTCAATTACTCCTTCCATGATGGCTTTATTTTTTAAAGCTTCATCTTTAAGTGTGTGATCCTTTAATGTTTCATACCATTCTAAATATTAGTAACGGAGTGTGTTCCCAACTATGTATCCAGGAAAGTTCTCACCATTCCAATATCCATCATCTTTCCAGCTAAAAGTTGGCCATTTCGAATGTCCATTCTTGAATAAGAATGGTTCACAACAGTGTTCAACAGGAGTAGGTTCCTCCCTTGCTCCATTGTCTGTTTATGGTTTTTCATGTACCCATGGTATGTCTTTATTCCACTCATATATCCAGTCATCCTTACATTGTTTCCAGTCATCCTTTTATAAAGACAAGGAAATCTGGATCAATTTGTAAAAGATAATTAAATTCCTTGAAAGCTTTGCACGTAGGTGTCTCAAAATCAAATACATTAGTGTCAATCCTTAAGATTTCAGCAACTTCATCTTCAGCATTAGAATCAGGGGATTCTTCGTTAGTGAGTTCAACTTCATCATCGCCTCTAGTCTAATAAATCCATAATGCATTCTTTGTATATTGATCCATTGTTTTATGGTTATTAAATTTCAAAGCCAACCATTCAATAAATTCAACATTAGATGGATCATATTCCATATCAACATCTGATCCATGTGTCATCTGTCATTCCGAATCATCTTCATTATTTAAGTCACATGCAACGCTAGTAAGTCCAGGAATTTCAACCTCATAGGTAAACAAATTGTCATCCATTCCGCTCATCTGGTTGAATTCTTTGTGAAAAATTTCAAGTGATGTATTACAAGAAAATAAATCATCACCGATCTTTGGAGATTCAAGTTTCTCGAACTCTTCATTGATTACCTTTATCATTGTTACTGAAAATAACAAGAAAATTATCAGTAGAACCAGTTGGAAAAAGGCGTGTAAAAATTTTAAGCTTTAAGTTTGAGTATGAAAAACTCTTTTGCTACTGTATTAGACGGTCGATAGGTCATATTTAATTGATCTGAATACGCCGTATCAATCTATTGAATGGATACGTTGTATTGGTAAAGAAAGTTAGATATGCCATATCAATAGAATTGAATACGTCGTATCAGGTTGTCGACCAGAACAATATAAAGAAAACAATAAAAACAAACAAAACAATCACACAAATAAAACAAGCAAACAATTAAAAACAAATATACATAATTCTACAAAATTTTACACTATCCTAAATTACACTAACTAATCTAAATTACACTAACCATAAGGGTTAGATTAATCTAATGTTACAAACCAAAATATTAAATAAAATTCAAGATAAAAATTTTACTCCCCTATAGCGGCGCCAAAAACTTGATTATGTCGTTGTGAGGTTGTAGTTTATAATAGTTCATGTTTTAAATTTATATTTTTCTGACTTTACCTAAAACAACACGTTAGTGGGAAGTGTACCTGGTCAGATAGAGTTTTGTGATAAGTAGAGTGTCGATCACTAAGAGCAAGAACTAATCTTTTATTTTATCAATATTTTTGTTAACTAAACTAAGTTAGTTTAAACTATGTAAATTATATTCTATGTTAAACCTATGTTAATCCTAATTATAATGGATAAGGGGGGTTTTTAGCCTGAGAGACTGACACAGGTTTAGGGTGACTTAGATCAACTTAAAACACAATAACACACGCAAGCAAATAAACAAAAGATAGAAGAGCGGTCTAGCCAAATATAAGAAAATGGTATTAACCATGATTAATCCAATTAGAACGTTGGTTTGTTTATTTAGTGCAATGAATACTTATCTCGAGGCGGCATATCATTCTTAAGACTTAAGCGTTACTTCTTCCTAAGACCTAGACACGTAGAGTTCTGTCACAATTAAATGTATCCGCATAAAGCATCCTATTTGCTGATTATAATCTATCTTAGGGATTAAAGCAATAGTGATCTTTTTAAACCCTAGCTCATAGAGACTTTACCCACTTACTGCTTATTGGAAATTTAAATACTAGTAGTCCATTGGCCAAGTCTTTACCAATTTATTAAGAACGTACTAGTTGATCCTAAGGGTCACCTGTCGGTCCAACTAAGCTCACTAATCTAAAGGCGAAGATAGGTCATTATTTGTGATCTTATTGGTCTAGATATATAAATCACTATATGGAGAGCCATCTTAACATCTAGCTAACGTGGTCGGTATCACTAGATCCGGTTGAATGATAGGTCGCATATAAAAGCACGTAAACAAGTATAAATTGATAAACATAAACAAGCAATCAATGATAAATTAAGCGTTCGAGATAAACAAACCAAACATTCAAATCTTTATAATAATGGCTAATACCCAAGAATATTAGCCCTCAAACGTCATAATCAATACAAGTGTAATAATTTAATCAAGGTAAACTAACCGAGTTAAATGAATAATACCAAAAATCGGACGATTACTCGAGTATAGGAGATCACAAAGTGTTTCCTATGGAATTCATAGCTTTGCATGACCTCTTTTGCTCTTCTTGTCTTCTAAAAATTGACTTTTGTGGTTAAGGTATCAAAAATATGATCAAGCACACCAAAAACCCGTTTTTAGTTTTTATATTTATAGGGTATCGAATTTGGTTGATACGGCGTATCAAAAAACTTAGATACGGCGTATCCGGAGTTTCTTAGATTAGGGACCCCGTTTAATCTCTTCCAAAATAGTTTATTACTCTAAACTGAATACGGCATATGGAGTCCTCCTGGATACGGCGTATTGAACTTTATTCCATCGTGGTCTTTTGTGAAGTGCAGGCACAGATACGCCGTATCTTCCTTGATGGATACGGCGTATGGGATGTCAGAACAATAATCTTTAAATGTCTTTGTTTAAGCTCCAGAATGCGTGCCTTATTGCTAATCTTTACCAAGTACTCCATAATTACTGCAATTCTCAAATACAAACGATTAAGTAACAATTCTTGCAATAATCATACAAAAGGGGTTATGTACATGGGATAAATGATGCTATAAAACTAACGTTATTTGATGTCATCAGTGTACCTTAGATGATCCATCTGAATAGTACACGAGAGCTTTGTCATTCTAAGTACTCGATGTCGGTGCTTGCTGCAAATTAGCCATCAAAATGCAGTTTGCATTGACTTCCCCCAATCTCATCAATATCACCTGCAACAGCCATTAGATCAAATTCCTCAGCATGGAGTTGAATCCCTGCTTCTTTCTTTTGAGCAATCAACAACTAAGTCTGAAGATAAGCAACTGTGAGGGGGGGGGGGGGGTGAATACGTTTCCCTTAAAAAACTTTAGATCTGACATTACATAATTCTCTTTCGACGGTCCCATAAATATATAGGGGCCGTCTGACTAAATCAGAGGGCCGCCTGATTTAAAGGGACCGCCTCCAAAAGAAGTTTTCGGACTAGATCTTATGTATCAAATCACCAATCAAGTTTGGCACAATATGAGAAGTATCTATAATAGATTTACAATAACTAGCGCATATTTTAACATAAGCCCACTCATTTATAATTTGTCACTTACAAAAAGAGGCGTCCCAATCCTTGTAAGTAAGAATTTATAAACTTATGGTTCGGTAATTTATAATTTCCTTATTCAAATGAAGAAGCGTCCTAATTCATTTCAATAAGATGATTATAAATCATCCTACTTAAGTATCGCCGGCACAAAAACACAATATCAAAACAATAGATTACGAAGCAACGTATACGATTCAAAAGCATAAAGAGAGTGTTCGAACTCGAAGTCAAATGATAGAATAACTAGCGAAATTGACAACTACGCCGAATTTCAACATAAAAAAAAAGGAATGAAGCAAGGTCGCGTAAATGTTTCGGAGATAACCGCATCGCTCACAATATATCGAAATAAACGAACTCATTAAGAAGTACCATAGTACTATACACATATGTACGAGTATCTATATATAATACTAGTATTGACGTTCGAAGGAGAAAATAAGAAAACAGGAAGTACGCGATAGTCGGAGTAAGCAACGTATATATATAATCGGCCGCTATGAAGCAAATAGTATGACGTCATAAGATAGACGTATGAGAGCGAAATAATAACCAAGTATTATATACAAATTATTAATGTAATATCAATAAGCATGCAAAAGGGAGCATATAAGTTACCTGGGAGCAAGTGCGCGCGGATATCGGACAATGGTGAATGACTCTTAATTTTTTTTTTTGAAAAACGGTTATAGTCTAGGGTTTTGAAAACGACCTAGTTCGCTATAACGAGTGCTCTGATACCAATCTGTCACACCCCCTTAAAATCACAACGCCACGGAATACCACTTTGGGGTGCGACTTCATAGTATAAAGTACAAGTTACAGAAAACGACCTCAAAAGAGACGTTTAATAAAATGTCACATTCGATTTAAATAAATCAGAGTAAATTCAGGTCCCAATAATTTTCTTTTTAACAAACGTTACAAGATTTCAATCGTGACTCATTTTGTCTATCTAAGGAAAAATAGTTATCGAATGTGAAGAAAACTGAGTCCTTGAGTTTTGATATCCACGCGACTCAAATGCTCCCTTGCTAGTGCAATATAAGAACTGAGATAAAAATACATGCCAAAAAAACGTCAACAAATAATGTTGGTGAATTCATAAGTTTAAGTTAAAAGCAGTATTGAAATAGTTCAAGAAATATTTTCTGTGTAAGAAAAGTGGGGGTTACAACCATTTAGAAGGGTGGTTATCGAATCCAAGTAGTGATTCAATAAATCAAGTAACATTCAATAGTGGACCACAAGGTTTAGGATCAGCCGCCGACAGTATTTCAAAGTATATATTCAACACGGAAAAACATGAAACGAATACAAATGTGATAAATCTTGATTGCCTTGAGCTCTGACACCGAAGCCTTGACGTTAACTCATATCCTTTGTATGTAATTCATGTTGCCCCATAAATAGGTATTATTGCCTTATACCTAAATTTAAATAATTGTCCGTGCTGGGTGCTCGAAGATTCGATTCATACCCCCGGACAGGGCTGTCAAACCCAATAGATCTATTTATTTGTACTAGCGCTTACCCATTATAGGCAATTAACAGTTCATGATGTGGGGTCTTTGGCAATAACTACTCATGCAATTGACCTCATATTTGGGTCCAACATATCATAAAGTTTCTTGTGTCCAGTTTATAAAACAAGCATGTATCAAACATGTATTAGAAATCATGTGGTAGATAAGCAAAAGCTTTAGTAAAAACATTCATGTAACGCTTATGTAGTAGTAACCAATAAGTTATTCGGTAAAACAAGCATGTATCAAACATGTATTAGAAATCATGTGGTAGATAAGCAAAAGCTTTAGTAAAAACATTCATGTAACGCTTATGTAGTAGTAACCGATAAGTTATTCGGTAAAACAAGCATGTATCAAACATGTATTAGAAATCATGTGGTAGATAAGCAAAAGCTTTAGTAAAAACATTCATGTAACGCTTATGTAGTAGTAACCGATAAGTTATTCGGTAAAACAAGCATGTATTCTCACCCCAAAAATAGTTTAAGAAAACCATTAAAAGAGAAAAGGTGGGGCTATGAACTCACCTTGATTCAAAGTCGATAATCAAATGAAGAAGCCTAGTACGAGTATCCACAAACGGGATCACTACCTATAATTAGAGTCGCTCGATTACTATATTGAAAAGTACGATCGACGATGCGTACATCGTTACAACGAAAACATATATATATGTGATGAGAAATCCACTTGCGCGTCCTAAATCTTAACACTTAGCATATTTTGTATACTATTTATCATTCAATTATAATTTGCATTACTTTATTGAAAACTTTCTATTTCCGGTAAGTTTCTATTTTTAGAAAGTTACTATTTTTGGAAAGTTACCATTTTTTTGTAAGTCTCGACCTTCGTTTATATTTATAACAATATTTATTTATCTTTCGATGCCCTTCGACGCCCAATAAGTTGTTAATTTTTATTAACGGGTTAATATTACGAAAAAACTTTTATTTTTTATACCTTACGTTTTTATAATCGACCAACGGTCTTAAAAATAATTTACTTATAATAGTATTATTAATCGATGTCATTTTATTACTCGATCTTATTTTTTTATACACGTTAACGTTTATTAAGTACTAGGTTGACTTTTACGTTTGTACTTTTTAAATAGTATATTATTTTCTATGTCTAACCCAACCAAAACGACCACTAGATCACGTGTTTCACGACTAGGAGTAAAGAGATTTTATGCGGAACGTCGTTCCGAAAACTTTACAGTTTTAGTGAGGACTTGAATCTCGAGTAAAATGACCAAAATACCTTACGGAGAATCTGCTGAAAACTTTATATTTTTTTATATTAATGCAGAAGTTTGACTTTCGCTTTTGAACCCGTTCTTATTACATTTTCCGATTTGACCCCAAAAAGAGGCTTTATGTAAAACGTCATGCCGAACAAACTTTCGTGTTTCGCGGAAAGGTCGAAACAGACTCGAAAGTGCTCAAACGTCAATTACCGATCTGTCAGATTTAATAAATCTCTAATAGTGACTTATTTTTTCTTATTAAAGTGTATATCTCGTTTTCCTTCTAGTTTCTTCGTTATTGGGAGTTAGAAGTCCCATTTTATATCAAAACGACCGCAAAAATATACTCTACAATATTTTGTAAACCAAAATCAGATTTTCCGAAATCTCGAACCGGAAATCGCCGATTCCAGTTTTCTGCTCGAATTTTACTAGTTTACATAACACGTCGAAACTTATTTTCGACCCAATAAACTCATCTAAACATATATCCATACACTAATAATGCTATAAATCCCGTTGTTAATCAAATTCAGATTATTCTAGACGCCGGCAAGTTCAATAGATTTCATCACATATATAAAAATTAAATCGATAAACGAAACAATCGAAACAATGAAAAAGGAAGGCTCACAATGATTATACGAAGCAAGATCGGAAAACAAAAGTGTCGGGTTGCCCTCTTTGAGTTCTAGCCGCGGCTCACCCCACTCGAACTAAACCGAATCGAAAACTCGAACCTTGTTGCATGTTAATTTTTCTTCCATGGATGAGTAAAGTATCATCATCCAAATAATATTTGGTGAGTAAAAAAAAATCAAAACACCAAAGTGTTTGTTTGTTGGTTCGTTCGAACCAAAAAAAAGAGGAGACAAGAACACAATTGTTCAACTTGATCTTTAATTAATCTAAGTTATTTTGGGATGAAGTTTAAATAGATTCCAAATATCAAAAGTTGAAAATTTGTGTGTAGTTGTTGTTTTATTCGGCAGCCACCAAGAGGAAGAAAGAAAGATTTGAAAATTTTATTGTGTGTGTGTGTGATAGAGTAAAGTCTTGGTATTCATCATTACATGATTTAGGAAATAACAAAGAAATTGAAATGTTGAGTGTGTGGTGAGACATAGGCTGCCGCCTATGGTGGTCTTTGCATGCATTCTTGTTATATTTTTTTTTCTTTTCCTTTTATTTACTTGTAAACACCTAGTGTCAATGTTTAATTAGAATGTATCTTGTACATGTTTTAAGTAAAACGCGAGTTTGGCCAAATACAAGGAATAAAGACGACGAGGTTCATAAAATAATATTTTACGATCATAAAAATAATAACGAGACGCGTCGTATTTTTTTTTTTTTACAATACTTAAAACGATTAACGAACGCGCGGTCAAACGTTGACTCGCAAAACGCCAAAAATAAATATTTTAGAATTTCCGTTCGAAATAAAATACAAAAATAATTATTTACGACAAATAAAATTTTAGATTTCGACGTTCGCTCACACGATTTTATAAAATAAATATTATGACGTCGAATTCGCGATCGTCATACGCGTCGTAAAACTCCGATTATTACAAAACTCCCCTGATGTTTTGCTAAGTAGATTCCCCAAGTTGATTTTATGAGCAAGAATGTGTGTTGTCAATGCATCTGAATACCAGCATGACTACAACACATGTAGGATTCCAGATGATTGATACTTCACCAATTTTGTCGATTTCTTTTCCAGCGAGGTCATGTGCAAAATATAGGAAAAATATGCAAAATCCTATCTCGGGTATCCTATGGTTAATAAAATAATAAAAATAAACTGTACAGGAAGTCAATACGCTATATCCAAAAACCAAGATACGCCGTATAGAAAGACCTATAAAAAGTATCAATACGAGTCAGTCTGCCAAATACGCCGTATCATGTGCATGAATACGCCGTATAGACAGATCTGACAATAAAGTTTTAAATGCAGAAAAATAAAGGACTGATAACGTCCAGACATTCAATACATCATATGGTATGGAGCGGATACACCGTATTGATGTCTGGGAAGACATACTCGATAAAAATAAATAAAAATTATTCGGGTTGTCTCTCGGGAAGCACTTTTCTTTCAGCTAGTCTTTAAGTTAGACTTTTTTTCGGCTTCCTTTCACTCGGCTCTTTTTACCATCCATCTTTCGTGCATCCTACGAAAGATCTCTTGGTATGTGTGGCATGCATCTTCATTGGTTATGATCAAATCATCGTATTCATACTGTTTTAGAGCAACATACTCTTCGTCTTCACCGAATGAATACTTGATCATCTCAAATCTTCTTATATTTCAAATCGGTGTTTCTTGGTAAGGGTTATCAAATAATTCACATCTTTCTTTATTTTCATGTTCTGTTGGGATTAAAAGTCTTCTTTATGTTGTTTGAATTACTGCTGCTCATGTTTGTGTTAATGTTGCTCAGCTGGATTTAGTGCTGCTCATGAACTTTAAAGAAAATATGCTACTGTTTGTTTCTACAGCTAGTACACAGCTTTTGTAAAAATGTAATGGATGAGAAAAATATTTTCTTGATCACTAATCATGCTTAATGATTTGTTTGTTCATACCTTAAGTGATCACTAATCTTAGAAATGGAATTTTACGATTAATAATTTGTAAACGTTTAATTTTATTGTAAACGTTTTTACATTTTGTTATTATCAAAACATTGAGAGGTCGAAAAATATAAATAACGTTTTTAGACATTATTTGTATTAACAATATACTTAGGAAAGTATTGTAAGCCGAGTAGGACTCCTTGGTGTATAAAAGGAGGTCCTAGGGCATAGAGATTGATATACCAGTACCAAAACCAAATCAATCTTAGTCGTATAATTCTTAGCTTCAAGGTCTTTGTAACCCTAATACTTTAAGAGTATTCGTATTGTTATCATTAATAATATTGGAGCTTATTTGTTGAATTGTATGTTCATTAAATTACTGTTTCATTGATAATTCTTCTTAATATTAAAGATTAGATTCCGCATAATCTTTAATACATTCAAACAAAGCTTTTACTATAGTTGTGTTAGATTTATCTAATATAACTAAACCTTAAACAAGCATAAGGAATTTGATCTATTAAAGTGGGATCAACAAGTGGTATCAGAGCTTGTTGAAAAGCTTTGAATAAGAAGAACCTGTTTTTATACACAAGATCTTTTGCTAAAAGATATGGATCAAGATTCTGCACACATGGTGGCTGCATCCAAAGTTCCCATGCTCAAACCTGGTGAGTTTGAGATATGGAGGATGAGGATTGAACAATATATCCAGATGATAGACTATGCACTGTGGGAAGTCATAGAGAATGGTGCAACCTTGCCAAAAACAACAACTGTGGAAGGTGTTGTGACAGTGATGCCTATTACAACTGCTAAAGAAAAGGCTCAGAGAAGATTAGAGGTGAAAGCTAGAAGTACTTTAATGATGGGCATTCCCAATGAACATCAGTTAAAGTTTAACTCTATAAAGGATGCTAAGAAGTTACTGGAAGCTGTAGAAAAGAGATTTGGTGGGAATGCAGCTACTAAAAAGACTCAAAGGAATCTCTTAAACCAGCAATATGAAAACTTTACAGCTCCAATGTTAGAGATGCTTGATCAAACTTTTGATAGGCTTCAAAAGCTTGTGAGTCAGTTGGAGCTTTTGGATGAAAAGCTTTGACAAGAAAATATTAATCAAAAGTTGTTAAGAAGTTTGTCATCTAAGTGGAACACACATGTTGTTGTGTGGAGGAATAAAGCTGATTTGGATACAATGAGCATGGATGATCTCTACAACAACCTCAAGGTGTATGAACCAGACGTTAAAGGGATATCTAGCTCAAGTTCAAGCACCAGAACATGGCTTTTGTGTCCTCTTCAAATAACAACACTAGCAGCACTAATGAAGCAATTAATACTACACATGGAGTTTCTACTGCTAGCACTCAAGTTAATGTTGCTAACTTTACAAATATTGATAACTTAAGTGATACTGTTATTTGTGCATTTTTTGCTCGTCAACCAAATAGTCCTTAACTTAATCATGAGGACTTGCAATAAATCCATCCAGATGACATGGAAGAGATGGTAAATGGTCATGTTGACTATGAGGGCATGAAGGTTTTTGAAGAATACATGAAGGAAGCTTACTGTTAATGGCAATAAGACAATTAGTTTTGATAAGTCCAAAGTAGAGTGTTACAACTGCCATAAGAGGGGCCATTTTTGCTAGGGAGTGTAGAGCTCTAAGAAATCAAGACATCAAGATGAAAGAAAGCTCAAGAAGGAGTGTGCCTGTGGAAACATCTACTTCTACGGCTTTGGTGTCATGTGATGGTCTTGGTGGATATGACTAGAGTGATCAGGCAGAGAAAGGGCCTAATTATGCACTCATGGCTTTCTCATCTTCAAATTCTGACTCAGAGGTATCCAATGATTCTATTTGTTCAAAATCTTGTTT
>BQNB010082569.1:5557-29292 GCA_026074375.1 Tanacetum coccineum
GTTGTTGTTGTTGTTCTCGTCCATGTTGTCGTTGTTGTTTATTATAACAACACTTTATTAAAAACTCACAGGATCTAAAAGATTTTTCCTTTTTTGTCTTTTTCGATATGAATGTTGGATATATCATATAACATTAATATGTAAGTATAAACACTCAACATGCTCTCATAACATGAGCATAAAAAATTCATGTAAAACTCTAAATAATTCATCGTTTTTGACATTGAAATATACACATCTTCTTTAGCTTTCCAATCATATATCACATAATTTTGAACCTCCAAATCAATATAATTTATTGATAGAATTTAGAGAAAATAGAAGAACTAATTTTCGATAGTCAAACTCACTTGATGTATTAAATGTGATATAACACTCATCTTTGCCGTAAAATGAACATATGTATAGAATTCTCAAAGTTTCATCATTTTTTTCATTGAAAAATACATGTTGATAGTTTTCCAACCATATAACACACATAATATTTTGAACATCTAGTTCGATACGGTTTATACATAAAAAGTATGTTTGGCAAAAATAGTGGTAGCAGTGAGTAGTATCTGTGTTTTTTTTATAAAAACGTTTGATAACGTAGCTGTAGTTGTAATTATAATGTGTAAAACAACTACTCAAAGCTCCTAGATGCTACTTCATGGAGTGTTGGAAAAAGAGTATTACAAATAAATTGATAAAGCTACTTGTCGTTTGTCAAACGAACATTAAAATTCACAATGCTCAATAATCATCGCTCACCGCTCCTAAATGCTCCTAAAAACTTTTCACCAAACACACCCAAAGTATCATTAACATCTGCTAGCATTGGATAACTCGCCAAAGTCACAAAAAAAGTCCATCTGACAATAATTAAATTTACATGAAGCCCTGTTAGCTATAGGATGACCGAGGGCCGTCTTTGAGAGTGTGCAAGGTGAGCGACCACACATGGCCCTAAACTTTTTAAGGCTCTAAAAATTGTCCTGTTAAAAGTTATATATATATGCATGTGTACACATATTTTTCACGAAGAAAAAAGCATTTAGCGGAGATAGTATATTAAATGAGTAATTGGTTGAACGTTTAGATAACTAAATTGCATTATATCTAAGGGAGAATTGCATATATATCCCTCCAAAAGCTAAAAATTGCATATATATCCAACTCAAACTTATAATTGCATATATATCCTTCTAAAAGCTCAAAAATTGCATATATATCCAACTTAAACTTATAATTGCATATACATCCTTCTTAAACCTTAAATATGTTTGATATATACAAATACCTATTTATTATAAATTTACAACTCTAAAATACATGATAATTATAATTATAAAAAAAAAATTAAAATTACTTTTTCCTATACTTACAAACTTGTTGGTAGTAATTTCATTATAAAAATACTTTGGTTTTTATTCATATATAACAATCATGATATATATTTATGAATTTATTTCATGCATTCGTATTATATATGATATGAGGTTTTTTTTAATGTTAAATATCGTCTTGATGTGTTATTTTTTGTTGTCTAGTTCATTTTGAACATCGAGACATCGTACCTTTAAAACAAATGTTACTTTTGTTATTTATAAAATTATAAATATCCTAAGTTAGAGTGCATAATTATTTTAAATGATTATTTAGATATATAAGACATATTAAATGTTTATAAAGGATATATATGCAATTAGTAGTTTAAGTTGGATATATATGCAATTTTTATGTTTTTGAAAGGATATATATGCAATTATTAATTTAAGTTGGATATATATGTAATTTTAAGCTTTTGCAGGGATATATATGCAATTACCCCTAAACAAAAAATAATAAAAGTTTGATGGTTTGGATATTAAACATAATGTTTTGAAACCCGGTTCGACCCAACCGGTTCAACCGGTTCTGATCGGAAAATAGGTCAAATTAACCGTTTTTTATACTTTCGAAATCCGATTAGACCCGCCGGTTCAATTTGTTTCAATCAATAACCATGAGTTATTAGCAAATACTACTTGATTTTGATTCAGTCAAGCAACACGCAATATCCTATCCCATCTATTCTTTTTTTCAAATACTAAAATGGCCTAGCACATTTACACATGCCGAACAGTCTATTCCTTTTTTTATTAACTAAACTGTTTGAAAATTCAAAATATTTCGAGTTTGAAAATTCAAAATACTTTTGCTCTACTAACATGTTAATGCAAACCAAAGTACCATCCATGAGCAAAGTATGAACTCCACAAGTCTCATACAATTTTCAGCTTATTAAACTCCAATCCTGTTGATTTCTCCAAACATCATCCTCCTCACTGGGTTCAAACATGGTCTTCAAATCACCCCAAAGGATCAAATCATACCCTTCTAGAGCTCTTGAGGCAGACATCTCCTTTACTAGTATGTGCAAATCAACCAAGTCTTGTCTGTCAAAATCTTTAAGCATCATAGAGAAGACTTTGTAAAATTTAGAACTGCCATCAGCTCTAGTTATCTTCCAATAGCTTAAGTCATTCCCTTGCAAGTTACTTCCAATTATCTGAGACTCCCAATCAACTATAGTATATTTTGTGGCTAAGGTCTCATAGTTGACAGCTTTATCTTCATCAGGAACAATCTTAAGATAAGCTTTGAGTCCTTCTTTCTCTGCAGCATCCTCTAGCTTTTGTCTCTTAACATTTTCATCATCAGGATCTGCTTTTTGTCTCTTCTTACTGCTTGCTACTTCTTTCTTACTGCTCTTTGCCTTCTTTCCACCTTCTTCAGAATCCATAGGAACAAAGTCATTAATCCACTTCTGCTCCTTTTCATACAGCTTCTGAATTTCTTCCAAACTCTTATTCTTCAGTTGACTGTGTGTGTACCTACCCATGTTTTTCAGGTAAGTAATCATCTTGTTTCTTAATTGAGTTTTGGTAGGTGGTTTGTTTCTAATTTGTTCAGCCCTTTGTGCAGCAAAGAACCTTTTCCTTTCTGCAATTGTCTCCACTAAAAATATAGCTTGCTCATCAATAGAAAACTGTTCTCTTTCTTCTTCTTAAAGTCTTACAGCTAACAGAGCATCTCCCTCCATTCTTGCTTGAACATTATCAAATTTTGCAATCAAAGTAGCATCCTTGGCCTCTTGTTCTGCAACTCTTTCCCTAGCAATGCTTTGCTCTCTCTCAAACTGTGCTTGATCTTCTTCAAACAATCTTTGAGCTATCTCTGCATCCCTTTGAATCTGAGCCTTTATAGGGTTCTTAGGAGTAGGTTCAGGCTCCACTATCTTGCGTTTACCTTTGTCTTGGCTTTGTAATGTTAGTACTGGTGTTGCTCTTCTTGGTTATTCTTCAACATCACGAATCACTACTGAGGTTGTTCTTGGTCTTGTGCTCCTAATAGCCACAAGTGCATCAGCAATAGTCATCATCTCATCTTCAAAAATATCCCTATCAGTACTTGTAGAATGACCAGCAGCACTAACATTTAAAGGTCCAGCAGTATCAATATCAGGAATAATACTAGCAGCAGTGACTGCATCTCCAGCAGTAGAAACTGGTTCAGCAGCATTAACATCCTTTTCAGCAGTAGTAGTGTCATCAAAAACTTTAGTTCCACTACTTCCTTTGTCAGATAGATTGAACTCCTCTGTTTTGTTACTATTATTCCTCTCCTGTTTGGATGCATTCTCCTCACCCAAACTATCAGCAGAAGAATCAACCTGCTTGTATAATCTCTTCTTTGGTGGTGGGATGCTTGACTTGGCCTTTATTTCCAGCTTCTTAATTTTGTTCTTTAATTTGAGGATCTCCACAGCTTAAGCATCCTTTTCTTTCTCCAAGTCAAGTACCCTGTCAGACAATTTTGTACAAATAGCTATCAATTCATGAAGGTCAGGTCTACCCTCATTACTTCCAGGTGCGTAACCTCCTGAGAGAGGTGGATCATGGGGTGTTAGTGGTATATTATCCGTCAATTCCTAATGTTCAATCCTTTCCTCATCACTTCCAGGTGTGTTAACTCCTGGGAGAGGTGAATCATAGGAATGTTTAGATGTTCTCTCAAACCTAGTCTGAGCAATGACACTCCCTATGGTTTCTTGCCACCTGGGTCTGTCACCTGAACCAGTTTCCTGAGAAAGAGGATCATTAGACATTGTCGTGGATTGGGTCTTAGTTATGTTACCACTAGCATGTGCTGCATCTAAGCTAGCAGCAATAGTGGTAGCCCTCACCACTATGTCATCCCACTCCTTAAAGACAGCATCATCTGCTACATTTGGTATAGGCACACTAGTCTGAGGTAACTGAGTGTCCTCTTGTAAGGCTTGCCTAGGTGTTTGAGTATTTTGGGGTGATGATGATTCAGTAACAAGGATTTGTTCTTCAATGATGGGCTGAGTAGTAGAAGGTGTTGGTTGAGGTTCAGTGGGTTGACCTGAACCTTACCCTCTACTACTGGTGGTGTCAACATTGATGCAAACAATGGAGTAATTCTTCCTGAAAAATGTTTTCCTTTTCTTTTCATGTTAGTGAAAACCTTAGTATGTACAAGTGTTTTATAAATATCATTAAAAGGTTCTACAAGAGAAATCTGATTATTCAAAAAGAGTTGTAAAAACCTTGGATACATTAAAAATTTCTTTGTATTGGTATCCAAGTTCCTCAACATACAATCAAAAATTAGTTTAGAAAAGTTAAACTTTTAACCATTAGCTAAACAAATGACTACATATGCTATATTAGTGGAAAACTCATTCCAAGAAGTGGATTTTGAACTTAAGCAGTGTAAAATGATATGTATGAGGTACTTCCATTGAGGGGAGAAGAGAGCTTTTTGAAAAGTAAGTTTGTCAAAATCACTCTCATACCCTATTAATGCAAGGTTTTCAAAAATAGTTTCATTTGTTAGACAAGTAATACCATCTTCATCATTAAAGTAAAGATCACTCCTTACTGATGATTATGATATTACTACTGTCTTGCCATCAATTATGGCATGAATTTGCTTCACATCATTGACTGTTTGAGAATATGCAGTATTCTAAAACTGTTCAATATAGGAAGCATAGATAGTAAGACTTACAGTTAAGGCATAGTGTATAGGGCTAGTAGTAAGAAAGTCTACTATCTTATGAAAATCAGCATTCCCATCTGTTCTTTCCAAGCAGGCCACCATGTTGTGTTGGTCAACAAATTATAGATCAGCCATTGATGATTAATTTTGATGATCAGTGATGAATACGATTAGGGTTTGTAATTAAGAGTGTATGAGAGAATTAGATGAAGTTACTGTATGATGGAGAATAATTTTATAGAGTTAATAGCAAACCTAATAGCAAAGAAACCATTATATTTACACTAAACCCCTTCAGCAGTATTATCCCCAACGGTAACAAGCAGCAGTAACGGTAACCAAGCAGTACTAACTTTTGCCTAGCAGTACTAACTTTTGCCTAGTAGTACTAACTTTCGCCCAACAGCACCAAATCTTGCCTAGCAGGATTAACCTTACAACTACCAGTTTTAACTCCAAATTCATCACTAATACCATCTTCAAACCACATTAATCATAAATCAAACAAACACATCTTCAGAGATTAAGTAATCTAATGCTAGCAATCAGAAAGTTAAATCTGCTAACATTAAATGCCTTTGTAAGTAGATCAGCAACATTATAATCTGTATGTATCTTAATTACTTAAATGAGCCTCATCTCACAAAAATCTCTGATGAAATGGTGCATTATTTAAATGTGCTTGGTTTTAGAGTGAAACACTGGATTCTTCACAATACAAATGGTGCTTTCATTATCAATGTGAATCTTGGTGTTCATGAAATTGAACCCATAATCAAGCATTTGATTTTGGATCCACAACACCTGTCCATAACAATTATCAATAGCAACATACTCTGTTTCAGTAGTGGAGTTGTCAAATATAGTTTGCTTTTTACATTGCCATGAAATCAACCTTTTGCCAAGAAACTGACAACCTCCTGTTATGGATTTCTTGTCAAGGCTAGCACCAGCATAATCACTATCAGAAAAGGCTTCCAAGTCAAATGGTGAATCTCTAGGATACCAAAGTCCCAATTTGGGTTGACCTTTCAAGTTTCTAAAGATCCTCTTCGCTGCATGAAGATGTAAGATTTTAGGAGTAACTTAGAACCTTGCACAAGCATAAACAGTAAACATTATGTCAGGCCTAGAAGCTGTTAAGTACATCAATGATCCAATCATTGATCTATATAAGTAAACATCTATATCCTTAGCTTCTTTTCGATGGGGTGATAACTAGTTAATCATCGGCTAGGTTTCACTTAGGGTTCATCACATGTCAACCATAAAAATCCAGTGGGTGTTCGTAGGTCAAGGTGAACAATTTCGCTAAGGAAACTGCTAGTCTAGTGTAACGACCTAGTCTACTATATTAGAATCAACAATGTTTATCCTTTCTTATTGCAAAAGACTAACGCTTGTACTTAGAATTCAATGGAGGTCAATTTCATCACGCAAGAATTAGAAGTCAATTAGGGCTTAGTGTTATGGTCATAGTTTATGTGACATGGTTGACTACGACCAAATTTTGAATCATGGCGTTCCTATCCAAGCTCATCCTCCTAAGTGATAAGGAGTGGCAGTCTACAGTAATTATGAGGCGACTATATAGGCGAGGATAAGCTAGCCCGTCCTTGGGCAAAATTATCATAAACCTTAAGCTAAGTAACAAATTTAAATCTAACTTAACCCCACAATTCAATCAAATAAGAACTGTCATGAAACTAAGCTAAACCTCAAGTCGTTATTACAAACTAAACGTTTTTGAAAAGTGCTAAATTGTGGGTTCGCTCAAAACAAATGAAAGGGGTATCTACGGCTTAGATTGATGGAATTAGCGGAGAAGGTTGTTTCAAGGCAATCGAAGGAAATACAAGGAATATCAAATTTGTAGTATGGGGTTGGTAGTCGTAGTCTTGAATTGAAATTATAGAGATGATATTTGTATGGTACACAATGTCTTATCTGTACAGACCCCAAGACTCTTACATACATGTTTCGTAAGAAGGTTCTCATATCAAGTTGGGTAGCATGAGCGAGGTTAGCAGAGGGTCACGATGGTGGCATCCTTGTTTCCTAGGAACAGTAAGCGTAGTTGTTGACGTCGTATACCGAAAAGAAGGGTAAGACCAGTTAGAGTTTGAACAGTAAGGATTGATCATCGCTAGTAATCTCATAGTTGATATAAAATAATTTCAGAAGACAACCTTTGATGAACATCAAAGAGGAACGAGTAGTCAGGCGTATGAGAAGTTTGAAGAGGATGATCTAAAACTCAAAGTTTTCTGAGGGCAAAATCTGGTGTTAATGGTTTGGAGTGTTTGAAATTTTTTTATTGATAATCAGAGATGTTCAGCTCATTTATAATGGCCAAATAGAGCATAGACGTAGTGCATGTCCCTTCTCAAAGGCATGGTTTTAAATTTTGTTAACGACATTTATTTTGAGTAAACTATTATAAAATTTTGACCATCAATGTAGTTTGAAGCAACATTGTTTGAAGTTTTCGTTAACAATAGTCATGTGAAAAGATGTCTGTAAAAATTTATGTATCAACTAAGCGATTTTTCGTATGTGGTCTGGATTTTGACTTTCAAGAAAATGACGTTTGAACATGTGTTCAAAACGATTTATATTTAAAACCATCAACCAGAGAAAATCCTAAAGTTTTGTACTTCATAAGGTTCGTAAGAAAATGTTTCAATTGTATAAGAATTTTGACCGAAAGACTTCGGGTCGTCCATATTGGTACCATCTCCGGAACACGAACACTGGGGCGGCCTGATGCGGTTGTCGTAAGGGACTTCTATACGAAGTTTTACAACTCCCTAGGCAGAGTACCTAACCGTTGTAATAGTAGTATAGGCAAGACTCGGGGGGTTGTTATTGTTTTCTAGGGGAATAGGTTGGGAAGGCTTGATCACGGTCTAATAGAATTCTAAGGGTTGAGAGAATATTATTTTTGTATTTTTATGTTTATAGGAAAGCAGGTAAATCATATGTTTGAGAGGTTTGGTTGGTTTTAGCTATAAAAGTAAATAATAAACTACGCTAATGGTGATAACAATATAATAAAATAGTGTGTTCATTTAATCATGTATCACTCCCTAGATTGCTTCTTATAGTGTTGTTGCTTTGTCACACTTGTGATGATCTATGTAACTATTTCCTAAGTCATGAACGAATCATACGAACTCGCCGTCTATTTAATATTCCGTTGAGGCAAAACACAAAGTAAGGTAGTATGAAGACTATTACCCGGCCCCCAAGAGTATATTAAATGCATGTGAAATATATTAAGAGTGGATCAACCATATTAAGGGGCAAGGTAGTATGAAGACTGTTACCCGATGGTATCCTTTCTACACAATCATGTTTTCCTAGACATATCAACAGCGATACAGACAAAAGCTGGTTTTCTAAGACCTAACATGCATATTCATCACAAGAAGCAATACCACTAAGATCTACATTCTAGGTTTCATACAATCAAAAATAAACATAATAGAAGGTTTAGCCAATCATGTTAAAGTAAAAGCAAGAACAGATAAGAATCACACAACAAGACATATTGAATGATTAAGATAGTCTTACTTGATTAAAACATGAATAGAAGGAAGTACAATAGGGTTTTAAGGCCCTAAAATCGTCCCTAACAGCTGCTAAATGAACTAGGGTTCGTCCTTTTCTTTTACTCTAAAGTTACACACTTAAAACCTTAAAAACGGATTTGTATATATAGATAAATCGTTGCGACGGCGTCGCGTTTTAATCGTGACGCCGTTGTGAAAAAGAATATTCTAGATCTTGGGTTGGGTCGTGCGAGCTGACCCCGTCATGAAAGGTTGTGACGCCGTCACTAAATGGGTTGTGACGGCGTCATGTATAGTTGGTGACGCTGTCTCCAGCCGCTGTGAGCAAAAATCTTCAAGAGTCTTGGTGTTGGTCCGTAGTCTTGTCCGTTTCTTCTCCAAATGAGCCCCCAAGTCACGTGTATTTTCTCCAAATGCCTTCTAAATGCTAAATACCTGAAAAGGAACGATTAAGTACCTATTTTGGGCATAAATGCATGATTTAGGGGGTTAAACGACCCCGGAAATTTGTATAAAATGACACCTCATCAAATACCCCTACACTTGAGATTTGCTTGTCCTCAAGCAAATGGGCTTTTCTACCTAGACAATAATAATATGAGGGTCATTTAACCTACTCTTTAAAAGTATTTTACAACACAACCTTCTAGACCTCGTAATTAAAGGCACGGAAAGCATACACTAGCACCTCACATAAGTGTTTGGGATTTTCTCTTTCTCTCGGGTGTATAATAAATTATAACATAAAGGGGGAAACGGAAAATAAATACTTATTACCTGTCATAGCATATAAATTACTATAGGCTTGGTAAATGATCAAACCTCCACCATTGGGCGCAAGTACTATTCATTACTATCTAAGAGGTCTTTTTAAAGGGTTGTGGGGTGTAGGTGTAAGATAACATATAATGGAAACAAAAACGGATGGGATACATTTTGGTGGCTTGGAGTGAATTTGGAGTGGAAGGGTTAGCTAATTATTTACACGAATACACGCTGGTTTGGTAGCTAAGCCAAGACTCGGACGAAGATATACAAACTATACACAACTTTACATCAATCTCTTTCTTTTTCTTTTCTATTTTTCTCTTTTTATTTGAATAACATAATACATCATAACATGAGGTTTATAACACGTCCCCCTACACTTGAGCTTTTACATACTCAATATTTACAGTCTAACTAATGACTCGAATTGAGGTGGATCAAAATAACATGGGTATCATCTAACAAACGTATGGGGGTATTGACTTAACTTTTCTTCCAAAAAGTAATTACTACCATGAATCTCAATCGTCCCAAAATTGTATTTACAAGGATAAGGACTTAGCAACCGTGTACTCAATAATTAACTTGGGTTAAACACAATAATGTACTAAAGATGAGTACATACAAGGTAGGCTAAGGCGATTTGGGTGTAACGATTGGTTTAAGGGTGACAATGCTCTTCATTAATAATCTGGAATCCACCAGAAAATTACGAGAACCGTGAAAAAGGATAGGCTGAGATGGTTGTACTAGGGGTATCCTGCACTAAAAATAAGTGCATGGCAAGGGTGTGGGATAGTTATATGATCGATGTGACCATCATAACAATTACAGGTTTAAAACATGGGTTAATCCTAATGCCTCTTATCAAGCAAATCCTAACACTTACTATGCGGTCTTGGGATGCATCACAAAAATAAGTTCTAGAATTTAATATACTATCGGTACACTTTCATCGTCCTAAAGTAACCAATACCAATGTTTCATAAAAGGCGACAAAACCACGCATACACATCCGTAACACGGAATAAACACACATGATTGCTCACTCCTTAACTCGAACAAGCTAATGGTATAATATATAAGGGTGAACCTCATTTGGGGGTGGAATTGAGGGTTTTTGTGCTAGTAATATAAATTCATATCCATGAGACGCTATTAATACTCGGTTTTTATCGGTATGTGTCATCAAAAAATTAAATTTGGGCTAAAATTACCTCTTATGCTATGTTTTGATATATTACCTATCATTTTAAGGACAAAGCAAATGGAAAATGAAAGAATAGTTTCTAAGGTTTATTTCCCCCACACTTAAGTTAAACATTGTCCCAAATGTTCTATAGAAGTACCCGTAAAAACGAATAAAGGGATAAGAAAACAAGGAAAAGAAACTAGTACTCTCCTGGTTTGCTCAATAATGGAGAAGAACATGCGATAACTGGTTAAATCGTCCTCCAAGAATCATCCAATGAAACTTCCTAAGAACTTCCAAGCTTCTTCTCATCAAATATAACCTGTAATCAAAGACAAAGACACTATACCAAGCATAAAATGTGCGATATAATAATATACAATGTGAATTTAAGGTTGACTCTATAAAGCAGTAAAGATAGGATGAGAGAATTATCAAACTCATTGGTTTTACAGGTTTATAACACTATAGTACATATTTTAAATGTTCTTCAAGTTTTATTTTCAAAAATAATTAAAAACTGTAAGTTTTCTAGACCTGGGCGTTTGACGCCGTCAGGGATATTCTGACGCCGTCAGGGATATTCTAACGCCGTCACAGGTGTCGTGGTGATGGCGTCGCGTGTAAATCGTGACGCCGTCTCCACGCTCTGTGAAAACGAAATTTTTATTTTTGATGAAAAATTTCATGCACTTGATTCCATAAGTTAATTCCTGTACAAATAGCTGCATAAAACCTTAGATTTGACAATTTACTCATATGACTCAAAACTAAGGCGAATTAATCTAGGCATTATTTGTAAAATCCTAATATTTTGCTCATTACATACTCCATTCCTCTCCGCTTGTCTTCTTCATTCCTAAGGTAAACTAATTTTATGTGCTCTTTTTCTAAGTTTGATAATGAGTCGTAATGTTCTATCTTATAGGGCATCTTATAGGAAACTTCATTGTTTTTGTTGGTGAACCTGACTACTCCTTTGGGTGGGTCGTGAGTCATGTTGGATATTTCCACAAAAGGTTTCCTTAGCATTACTTGTGACAGCCTAGGGGTCTATAATTGAGCTAATGTCCTCAATAATCATGAAGTCTACGATATATGTGAAGTTTCCTACAAAGACATGCATTCCTTTAATCATTCCTGTGAAATTGCTAACTCCTCCATTCACATTTTCCCTAGGGTCGAGTTTTCTCCTCATGATCCAATTATACATCATTTGGGTCATGATATTTAGAGGGCAGTTAAGGTCAATGTAGGCTTTTTCTACATGCACATGACCAATGTTGCATGGTATCTTGAGGTTCAAAGGGCATCCTTCCATAATGATGGGGTTTTGTAGAAATATTAAAGGGATTGGGCCACACATGAGGTACTTGTGATATGTGAGTTCACTTCTAGTCCGGAATATGTCAAAATACTCCACTTCTTGCTCTTTGGCTTCGGGTTCCTCCTTGCGGAAATTGTCATCCTTTGGGACAATCCCAATAAACATCACGTCGCCATCTTCCTCTTTGGTGGAAATTAGTTTAGTATTGGATGACTGGGGAACCAATCTGAGTGATTCGAAGAATGAATTGAATTTGAGGCCTTTTTGGTGATTAATGTAACGGATGGATCAGGTGGTGTAGGAGGGTTGACGTGGATATTTTCCGGGTCGTCCTCTTCTTCCTTATTCTCTTTTTCTCCGTCATCATAAGAGGCGCTTTGTTGCTCGGTATGGATTGTGATAGCGTTGATCGAACTGTGGGTTTGAGTTAAGCATTGCGGGTCTTCAGTTGGGTAAGAACGAGCAGACAAAACTGGATAAGTACTTAGTTTCGGGTTCTTAACCGTGTCGCTGGGTAGTGTACTCGCTATTTGGTCGGTGATGGCTTTCAACACTGTGTTAATTTTGTTGGTCATCTCACTTTGTTGTTGTTTGAAATCAGCTTCAAACTTGGACAATCTAGCGTCTTGAGATGCCATGAAATTGGATACCAATCCTTCAAGGTTTGATTGATTGTTAAAGCTTCGATGATTGTTATTGAAAGAACGGTTTTGGATTGAACCGTTAGCTTGGAACCGGTTAGGTGGGTTTAAAAAATTATTTTGAGAATTTTAGGGTTGTCTCCACCTAAGGTTTGGGTGATTTCTCCATGATGGATTGTAGGTGTCACCAAGATTGTTTTGCTCGTGCTTGAAAGTATACCACTTACCTCCTGCTTCATCGGTATGCGAGGATGCGTATTCAACAAAGGCTTGTTCGGATCTTCCATGCAATACTGAGTGTCGTAGGGACCACTGCAGATCTCACATGGGGTAGTGATTTTGTTCACTTGAGTAGGTTGTATTGGAGCAAGATGAGCTTCCATCAAGCGTTGGACTTAATTTTCGAGCTCGATGAGGCGGCAGTCGGATGTACTCGAGACATCTTAAGGCAAAGCGATTACCTTGACCAGCTTAGCAAAATCCCTTGGGTTGTTCCAACTTTCATTGTCATAGAGGGCGAGGTCCTCTAATAATGCCCAGGATTCTTTGGTGTTTTGGTCACGAAGCTTACCACCGGCCGATTGGTCAATGGTTCGTCTTGTGACGGGATTGACATGGTCATAAAAATATTGGACTTGGAGCCAAAGGTGTATGCCATGATGAGGGACTTTAGGAGTAAGTCCTTGAAACGAGTCCATGCTTCGGATAAAGAATCTCCATGATGTTGTTGGAACATCAGTATATCATTACGGAGTTTTGCGGTCCTTCCCGATGGAAAGAATTGAGCAAGGAATCAGGTAGTAAGATCCTCCCATGTGGTGATCGATCCTGCTAGAAGACGTTCAAGCCAATTGCTAGCTTGATCGCGAAGGGAAAATTAAAATAAACACAGGCGCGTTCTTTCCCTGTTTTCACCATCAAGGTCAAGTGAGTCCACTACTTTTAAGAAATCCTTGAGGTGTTGGTTTGGATCCTCGGACCAAAGTTCGTGGAACGAGCATCCATTTTGCACCAACCGGATGGTGTCGGATCGAAGAGGTACCACGTTGTTCCCTACGGGGAGCTCGATGGTATTCCTATAGCCCTCGTGGCTAGGTTTGGAGTAGTCTCCTAAAGTGCGGAAAGTATTCTCGTCTCTCATGGTGGTTGACGAGAATGGGTTATGAAACAAATAATACAAAGAAAAGATAGACTACGAGAAAGCTAATATGCGAAAATTAAATCTTACTTGAAAGGATTCAAGAAAGTAGAACTAAGCTAAACTATGATCAAAACCTAACTATTCCCTATGCAGCGGCGCCAAAAACTTGATGCGGTTGTCGTAAGGGACTTCTACAAGAAGTTTTATAACTCCCTAGGCAGAGTACATGACCGTTGTAGTAGTAGTATAGGCAAGACTCGGGGGTTGTTATTGTTCTCTAAGGGAATAGGTTGGGAAGGCTTGATCATGGTCTAACAGAATTCTAAGGGTTGAGAGAAGATTATTTTTGTATTTTTATGTTTATAGGAAAGCAGGTAAATCATATGTTTGAGAGGTTTGGTTGGTTTTAGCTATTAAACTAAATAATAAACTACGCTAATGGTGATAACAATATAATTAAAGATTGTGTTCATTTAATCATGTATTACTCCCTAGATTGCTTCTCCTAGTGTTTTTGCTTTGCCACACTTGTGATGATCTATGTAACTATTTCCTAAGTCATGAACGAATTACACGAACTCGCCGTCTATTTAATATTCCGTTGAGGCAAAACACAAAGTAAGGTAGTATGGAGACTATTACCAGGCCCCCAAGAGTATATTAAATGCATGTGAAATATATTAAGAGTGGATCAACCATATTAAGGGGCAAGGTAGTATGAAGACTGTTATTCGATGGTATCCTTTCTACACAATCATGTTTTCCTAGACATATCAGCAGCGATACAGACAAAAGCTGGTTTTCTAAGACCTAACATGCATATTCCTCACAAGAAGCAACACCACTAAGATTTACATTCTAGGTTTCATACAATCATAAATAAACACAATAGAAGGTTTAGCCAAGCATGTTAAAGATAAAGCAAGAACGGATAAGAATCACACAACAAGACATATTGAATGATTAAGATAGTCTTACTTAATTAAAACATGAATTAAAGGAAGTATAATAGGGTTTTGAGGCCCTAAAATCGTCCCTAACAGCTGTTAAACGAACTAGGGTTTGTCCCTTTATTTTACTCTAAAGTTACACACTTAAAACCCTAAAAACGGATTTGTATATATAGATAAATCACTGCAATGGCATCGCATTTTAATCGTGACGCCATCGTGAAAGAGAATATTCTAGATCTTGGGCTGGGTCATGCGAGCTGACGTCGTCATGAAAGGTTGTGACGCTGTCACGAAATGGGTTGTGACGGCGTCGTGTAGAGTTGGTGACGCCGTCTTCAGCCGCTGTGAGCACAAATCTTCAAGAGTCTTGGTGTTGGTTCGTAGTCTTGTCCGTTTCTTCTCCAAATGAGCCCAAGTCACGTGTATTTCCTCCAAATGCCTTCCAAATGCTAAATACCTGAAAAGGAACGATTAAGTACCTATTTTGGGCATAAATGCACGATTTAGGGGGTTAAACGACCCTGAAAAAGTATATAAAGTGACACCTCATCACGGCCATTGTTATCATGACTGACGTGAGGGACTCAACCAAAAGTTATCACTCTCTCATGAATCCTATTGTTCTGTTTGTAGTCTCCAAGGTCCTAATTGTATGACAAGACCACTAATTGCGGCTACGCTGGTCAGTGAGTTGTTCTTAGTGTGACTAAGGATATAATCTAATTCGTCGGTTTAGAATGCGGTATATTCAGACTTTTTAACAAGGTGAGTAGTGTGGAGGGACAGGGCATGTGATAACCGTAACATAATAGCATAGGGGAACAACTGAGTAGTTGTGTGTCCAAATTAGTATGTAAAGAGAATATGTCAAAATAGTGTATCCCAAATAGTATAACCAAAACTACTATATCCAAAATAGTGTATTCGACGTTGGTCGTCCGACAACCTAATGTTAGGACATATCCGAAATAGTTTTTAGTATAGTATTCAAAATAGAAATTACTATCTTAGACCTGCTTGTATAAGTTAGCAATAGCAAAGTATGAGTATGCATGGCGACATATAGAGCATTGCAAGGCAAGCATGTCAGCCAAATATGAGCAATAGAGATCATGTAGTAGGAAGGCCACATGTAGAGCTTGCAAGGCAAATATGCAAGATAAGCATGGGCAATAGTGGTCAGATAATAGGAATCGAACAAGTATTCAAGGCATCACATAATGTAGCCAAAGCAATCATGCAAGTTAATAGGCAATCAATGATGATTTAGGTATTTGGCAATCGTAAGGAATTTCATGTAAGAGTATAAACTGAAAGTACATGTATGCAACATGTACGTTCTTGGCCAAGTCAGTTTTAGGTGATCTTAGAATTTTGTATCCCTCCCCCCCTTTAATATAAATTAAGGGAACTACCCCCATCATTTCATGATCCTTCGTAAATTAGGCATAGTTGATCAAGCTATGCATAGTTTAGGAAAAATTATGAAATGCTCGGGCTAGTCAACTATGTTTGGGGTTTTTCGAAAACTTTAGTTTGGTTATAGTTGCGTTTTTATTTTAGAAAAACAGGCATTCTCTATAACATTGGCTCTGATACCAATCTGTCACACCCCCACTAAGAGTAGAAACACGAGATGCGACGTTAAGATTTCATTACACACAAGATTATACCATACAAGGTTTACATGAAATTTAGATTTACACAGTTTCAGAAATACAATCTTAACAAACAAAAAAACTCTTGTCTTTTGGAAAACATCTAGGTAGTGATGGTCTTTGATTTTCAATACCTCCCAATAATAACTGTTGAAGACACCTGAAAATGATACTCGAAAGGTCAACATAAAGTTGGTAAGCTCGTAGGTTTAGAAGTAAACCCAGTTGCTGTGCTAATGGAAAGTTGTGCAATATGAAAGCAGAATGCATGCAATAGTATTTGAATCCAACATAGCAATCCCATGCTATCATAGCATTTCAATAGAATCATATCATTCAAATCATACTAACCATTTCTAATGGTCTGAGCGTTTATTGTCATACGCACCTAAGGCCTACCAGCTGGAGCTAACATAGGTCTACAAATTGTCCTTGTATAGAAGTTCACATAGAACTCATGCACAAATAGTCCTTGTGTCATTCATATGGCAGTCATATGCAGATAGCATTGTCTAAAGAAATAGCAGTTTTGCACAGTAGTGAAAACAGTTTAAAATAGATTTGAGTATCATTTTTCCCCAACGGAAAAGAGTTAAAAAGTGGGGCTACGAGAACTCACCTCAAATAAGATGATAGGAGCTGAACTAGATGATCTCTAACTAAACACGCAACGGTACTCAGCCACGACCTATTAGCAAGTTCTACCTTAGTAATATGTTTTATGAAAATGACTGATTGCACAAGTGTTTGTATTATAGTATATAAAAGTGTTTGCATAATTGTCACCAAAAATTTAGTATCATTTTTGTGTGGTGGTTAAGTATTTTGACTCGATGCACTTGGGTCAAAGTGCGATACTAATACGTAGTATCCAAGAATAGAATTAGAATTCCATGACGGGATAGACTGTTATGATATTAGAGACGAATTCGATGAGAAGTGGTCGAGAGAAGAGTAACGGCATTAAAGACATGAGATGTTTAATAGATAAGGAGACATACGCAAAATAAGAGATAAGTAGTTAAGGAAATAAGAATTTATATAATTAAGAATTATAGAACTAAGAATTTAATAAATTATAATTTCAGAATCGAGAGTTGTGGAAACCTATAGATTCCATAGATCTTTGTAGCTTAGGTTGTTTAGACCTTATCTAGGATAATATCAATGTTCATAAGTTATAAAAACAAAGCGGAATAAGAACAAAGATATGAACAAGGTTTTACCAAACATTCTCCACAGCCCCAATATTATTTGATCAAGATAATACGGTTACATCAATGAACTGTAACAGGGATCAAAGATCCTTGAGGCTACACCTCCACTATACTAGACGTCTACATTGATCCAGTGTACACACACACACTTTTCTGGATACACAAAACAATATGCCTAGACCTCCTTTTATAGCATAAGGAGTCAAGGCTTTACATGGAAACTATTAAAAGATATTAATGACGAAATATTTATTTTGACCAAATTAAATATACATCTTTGACCAAATCTTCATTTTGACCAAATTAAATATTCATCTTTATCTCTTCATCATTATCTCTTTTTGACCAATTCTTTATTTTCTTCTACATCTTGTAGAATCCCACAATGACGACTTTGGTCCTTTTGTTTCCATCTTGTTTCATTCGTGTTTTGTCTTATCAACTCAAATATAATTCCCAACAATCTTCCCCTAGTTGATAATGACAAAACCAAATAAGCACGAACTTCCCCTGAAGTTGATATATGAATGAAACTTCCCCTTAATCCATACTATACCACCAAGAATCAACAAGTTGCAAATCATCAAATCTTCTTCCCCTTTTTGTCAATATCAAATAGGAGACTAAAGTATGCAACTTTGATCTTCACAACCACAAACCAATATTACACTTCCAATCCAAGTATTCCAATGTCCCAAATTTCCCTCCATTACGCACCTTAAGAAAAATGAACTTGAGCAGTAGAAACTTACACTAGCAGTAGTAACAAAGGCTAGCAGTAGTAAAAACCTTCATCTTGATGTAACATATAAATGGTTAAACATTTTAACATTAAGCTTCCCCTGAAACCCATATGTTAACCATTTCTTGAATCTTCAATTCTGTAGGCTCTATGTAATGATTACTGATGAAGAAAAATTAAGTATAACGAACTTGATGTAGAAGTAGAATATCCCAAATTTGTATCTTATGTCTTGCACTATAATATGATAAGAACTCATAATCTTCTTCTTCGTTTTATGAGTAGACCTCGATCTCTTGATAAATCCGCATGCCTATACATGAGTCACTAAGCCAAGTGATAGTAAATACCTGTGAGTACTACAATGTATCTCCTTACATCAGGTAAAAACTAGTTTTATCAAGTCTTCATCATAAACCGTATATAACCAAGCAAGTTATCTTCAAGACCAAAAGATATAATAAGAACACACATCTGAAAAATTCCACTTCATCTTCAAATAAGCAATAAACAATCATCTTCGTAATCAATTAATCAATAAATCACCAAAACAAGCCTTTTATTCAATTAAGAACCAAAAACTAATTATACCAAGAAACCCTTGAATAATAACAATACTTGAAGATCGTATTGCATACCAAAAAGGTAGAGAGGACGATCATAAAGATTGTTATAGAAATTTAACTCCAAAACCTCATAAAACTTTTACCACAAATCGGTTTCTTGAAATTTAGGGTTTTAGGGTTTCTTCAAAAACCTTGTAATCCTAGATCGAGAGCCACCAGGCTCTGATACCAATTGTGGAAACCAATAAGATCTCCTTAGATCGTTGTAGCTCAGGTTGTTTAGACCTTTATCTAGGATAATATCAATGTTCATAAGTTATAAAAACAAAGCGGAATAAGAACAAAGATATGAACAAGGTTTTACCAAACATTCTCCACAGCCCCAATATTATTTGATCAAGATAATACGGTTACATCAATGAACTGTAACAGGGATCAAAGATCCTTGAGGCTACACCTCCACTATACTAGACGTCTACATTGATCCAGTGTACACACACACACTTTTCTGGATACACAAAACAATATGCCTAGACCTCCTTTTATAGCATAAGGAGTCAAGGCTTTACATGGAAACTATTAAAAGATATTAATGACGAAATATTTATTTTGACCAAATTAAATATACATCTTTGACCAAATCTTCATTTTGACCAAATTAAATATTCATCTTTGACCAAATCTTCATTTTGACCAAATTAAATATTCATCTTTATCTCTTCATCATTATCTCTTTTTGACCAATTCTTTATTTTCTTCTACATCTTGTAGAATCCCACAATGACGACTTTGGTCCTTTTGTTTCCATCTTGTTTCATTCGTGTTTTGTCTTATCAACTCAAATATAATTCTCAACAAGAGTTAAAGAAATAAAATAAGTATTAAAATCAGGAATTCAGACATGCTTCGGCATTTTATCCTATTATCCCAAGTTAATTTGGTAAGACATCCTTGACATAAGTACTAACAATGTTTTTGACACATAAGATAAGTGTTAGGAGTTTTACATAAAAATCATGTTTTTCGTCTTTTAGTTGGGCATTAAAATAATAATATTTTATTATTTTGTCTTTTTGTCGAGTTTATGAAACTAGTTCGTCTTATGAGTATAAGTATGAATTTTAGTTTATTTATTGTGTTTAAGTAAAACTGTTTATTAATTATGAATTAAATGTTTAAATAAAACAGTGATATTGTCCTTTTGTCGAATTATAAGAAAATGCGTTTTATTCCAAGATTTTTTCTAAGTGTAAGCTATTTACAAAAATTTCGGCATGACCCGTTCGTTTATAAACATTTTTCCAAGGTTTCAAACCTTATTTCAAACACTTTCCTTCAAAAAGATCAATTTCCAGCAAAATGCCAAAATCTACGTTTACAAGAGGTTTCGTCAAAATATATTTTTCAAACGACTATTTTTGTTTAAGTGTTTAGTCCATTATCCGTTTTGAATTAAGCCCAAACTTAGTCTATTAACTATTGGGGCTTAAGGTCCAATATGAGTTTCATAGTTAGCCTGATTGTATGAAAATAAAAGTATTTATACCTTATTGGGCTTTTCGGCCTAATACGCCTTCACATGTATTTTCTAACCCGATAAGCTCAAATATAGTTCAATAAGTATTAGAATAAGATAATGAGCTTTTTGGTCGTCAAAATAAGTTAGACCAATAATTTAAAAATAAGTCATTATGTCATTGGGCCTTGTTAGGCCGATTGACACACACACACAAGCCCAATAACAAATTTAAAAATAGAAATAGTCTAATAGTGAACACAATAAGCTATCGATTAAGACAATAAACACTTTGGTATCAAAATAAGCTAGGATATAAGTAGAAAATATAAGTCGGGACCAATAAGCCACAAAATATGCCACGGCTTATTTTGTCTTATTGGGCCGCGAGTCCAATAAGCCCAAAAATAAGCTAAAATAAGCCCGTTAAGGTTAAATAAGTTATCGAATGAATAAAAAAGCACTTAGGCGTACGAAGTAATTTAGGAAATAAGCTTAGAAATTAAGCCGAGGCCAATAAGCCACAAAATAAGCTACGGCTTATTTTGTCCATTACTGGGTCGAGAGTTCAAGTGGTCCAAAACCACGAATAAGAAACCAAATAAGCCCGAAGTACGAAATAAGCTCAAAGCCTTGGAAATAGACCACGAAATAAGCAAAACAACGAAACCCTTTTCGTTTACTATTGGGCCGAGACCAAGTATAAGCCCAATAAGCCTCGAAATAAGCCACAAATGGCTTATTTATAAGCCGAAAATAAAATAAGCCCTTTTGACATCAAATGTTATTTTACCACCACAACCATAATATTTAAATGACACTTTTCTTGTTCTTTCCTTTTACCCACTTTGAAACTAAACGCACCCTTTTGAGGGCTTTTCGTAAAATTTAAATTTTTACAAACGCATTAAACATCTAACATTAGAACATAATTAGGCTTCTAAAAGTACAAGGATTAAAGAATTTTGATGACTTACAAAAGAGGGTTTCAAAGAAGATTTAAGCTCGAACACACAACTCGAATATTTTGTTTATCAACCCAAGACTACTAGTATTTAACCCTTATGCGTTCTTGCTTCCTTGTTCTTGACCAAACTCGAAAAATGAAAGGTTTTGTGGTGTTTGTGTGTTCGGACGTGGACAAGGAGATGAAGGAAGGAGAGAGTTTTCTTGCTTTTGATTTTGGTGCATGAATGTGTGTGTTTTTGAAATTGATATAAGACAAATAGGAGGACATTGAGCTCCAGTATTCTTGGGAGCATGTCTCCCTATGAGGGGCCGGTTAGGGTACAAGGGGTGGGAGGGAATCTGATGACGTTGGTCAGGTGCAAGTTTTACATTTATAATCGAGACTAATGAAATTACCAACGATACATACGAGCAAGTATACTCGTTCAATCGTAGTAAAGTCGGGTAAGTCAAGTTCGTTCCACGGGACTTGGTTTAAACCAATACTAGGTAGCAAGATAGACACTAAGGTTGTCACGACCATTAGCGTTACAAAATTAAGGTAATTACTTAAGCAAATTCGTTCCATTTTTAAGACTATACTTATGTGAGAAATCCATGTCATTGATATCCATGTTTGATTATGTTGGGTAAACAAATGTATATGATTCACAAAACCCATTTGTATATGATTTGACTCCATGGTATGCTTCACCAAATCATATTTATGCATGAAACTAATGATGAACCCTTTTGACCTATGAACATCATCAACCCCAAACCAATTAAGTGTGTTTGCTAGATAATTAATGTTTCTAAGTGATTCAACAAGTCCTTTCGACCTATACTTGAATTCAAGCCCTGTTGTCCATCTCATTTGATTATGTGAAAATGGTAGATGTCAATTACCAAAACCCCTTTTTAGTTTGTCACTACTAATAGAGAATAGCCTACGCCACGGAATCCCTTTCGACCTATGATTCCGTGGGTATTCTACCATAAATCATAGAAAAGAACTCAAGACATAAATAACCACATGTTTGCAAAAATCATCATTCATACACAATCAAACATTTTACCAAATTCATTTCATGCCACACATAAGTATTATGAGACTACTCAATATATAAATTCATTTCACAAATCCAACATTCAAATGATAAATTAAGACACATCTCAGAAATATTTATAAAGATTAATACCAACAAAGATTCCTAAAGATTTGGTGATGTAGCTCGCCAAGGGCCTCTAATCGCCATAATCAACATAACTCCAAGAGTGGTGCTTCTCCCTTCAAATTCATCCTCACACTCTCCTGGTTTTGCAGAGAGATTTCTACATCTTTTGGGGTGAATAAAGGTGGTGGAAACTTAACCTAATTGAAGGTTAAGTGGTTTTTGTGTGTTATATCTAGGTTAAGATCACCCTAACTATTTATAATCCTCCCAAACCGACTTGGGAAGTTAATGTAAGTCCCCCCAGTTGATAATACAAGTATATGATCGGTTTCCATGCATAATGGCTTGTTAATTCACTCATAATTATAAAAATGTAATTGACATCGTGGTCCTGCCAGGCGGCAATCCTTCCTGCCGGGCGGCAATCCAATCCAGCTCTCTGCCGGGCGGCAAAGCCTCTTGCCCGGCGGCAGAGTGCTCGTCGCAACGTGCGATCTTCACTTTTCTTCGTCTTTCGTCTTCCGATCAACTTTTTGTCCCTCAGGCCAATCTATACCACATGTTTATGACCCAAAGTGCATATTTTACTGTTCCAGATGAGTCTTCAAATCAAATATCAAATTAGCACTCATTTCTTAGCTTCTTTTCTTCACTTCGTATCTTTCGGCTAGCTGCAACACAAGAAACTCATTTTGCACAATAATAGGGGTAAAAGCGGTATTATTTTACCAATTAGCACATATAAAACCAAGATAACGCATCCCAAAACATACCAAATCTAGGCGTTATCAAACTCCCCCACACTTAAGTTCTACTCGCCCTCGAACAGGTTCATTCTTTTAAATTAAAAAGTTACTTCAAAAGTAGTATCACAACAACTCCGAAAGACAACGTGAGAACCCGGTAATTTATCAAAAGGATTTTTATTTGCATTTTACTAAAGCTAGTTAAATCTATAAACTCCTAGTTACCAAGTAAGTTATTTCCTAACTCTTTGATGAATTACTAGTATCACGTCGTAGCACATTGGCTAATCGATACTCCAGAATTTAACTTCTTCTTCCTTCATCTTCATAATTTATAGCTTCATTGGCTATTTATTCACTTTTTTTTCATCACACGATCAACCTTTGATCGACTACTACATAGTTGGTAACTAGTAATTTATGGACTTAACTACTAGTTAGAGGAAACTACAATTTTGGTCCACTATCTTTACCGGGTATAACACTTTTGGTCCATTTTTTTAAAAATTTGCGGG
>BQNB010082570.1:14673-29292 GCA_026074375.1 Tanacetum coccineum
GGATGCTAAGATATAAATCTAACCCATGTGTAATATATGTTAGGTCTTTAGACATGCACTTCAATTATCGTTGGATTGCTACTCAGCACGATTTGGTTCAAGGAATAAGTAGTGTTAACATTAGACGGTAAAGGATAAGGTGTACATTTGTTTTTGACTTGATTTCCTGATGCAGTTAATGTATTGTGTTTAATAAGAGGTAAATAATTCAGATTATTTTCTATAAAAAACATGTATTCTGAATAATTAAATATCACGGCTATAATCTATGGCAGTTATACATAACTGATGATCATATATATTTATGTTTATTGATATTCACTTTGGTTGTTTGGGTGATCTAAACATAGGATCAAGCATCTCATGTAGCCAAAGCTGATGAAAGGATAAAGCACTAATGCAACTTACAACAAAAACAAGTTATGTGTGCAGATTAATATATTACAAGTAGTGTTTTTCTAATTTTTTGTAACATTGATTTTGTTTGCAATGAAAATAGGACACGTGAGGCCAAGACGAGGAGGAGGCTTAGGATTTTAACAAATCGAAGTATGAGGTTAATGATCATGAACAACAGTCGTAAAGAGTGCAATGCTAAAACTTTTAAATGAAACTGTGTTAAGCAGTTTGTTATGGTAATAGGTGATCGGGTTTTAAGAGTCAACTCAATTAGAACTTGAAAGCCACCCAAAACATACTTTTAAAAAATACAACGCCTTGAGACTTTTTATTCTGATTTAGATTATTATTGCGATAATGATGCTTTTTTAATCACGGTCATTGGTAATGTAATTATTTATCAAAGAAATGTACATGAAGGGTTAGGCGTCAAGATGACCCGACCCGGCCGTTTGGCATGTACTAAAAATGGTAGTTTTGCCACCTTTGCTTACTATGTTTGCAGCTTTGTGAACTGTTTTGTGTTTCTTACAGAACTTGCGTTACCATGTCATGTATTTGTACAGGTGCGGTTATGGCTTTAGGAGATCCTTTGGGATAGCAAATTATTGTAGGATGTCTATCGTTGCAAAGGTTTTTTAGTATTGTAAACTCTGATGAAACACACACAGTGCAGGTAAACTCTCATACAAAAACCGTTTTGAGTCATTGTTCAACTTTTTATAACAGAACTAAATTGGGACAAAAAATGTCAATTTGCTTGATTATTGGTTTACAGCGGTTTCTTATATTTATTTATGTACCTATGTCACAGGTCAAGGAAAAGAGGGCAGAAGTTAACATAATAAAGTTGACGTGTGTATGGATGGCTTGTGAGTTTTTGAGGTGCAAACTCGAGATTTGTAGACGATTTATGTACCTGTGTCGCAGGTGAAGGCGCATCTGGTATGCCAACCAAGAATGGATGATGATGACTTGTGAGCTAAATGCCTTTCCTTTATTCTAATGGAAATCTATTTTATGTATTTAATCTCAGCTATTTTATCACTCTCCTGATGTTTTTAATACTCTTTTGTTACAGAACAAGAGTTTAGAGGTCACTTAAGCGTTACAATTACAATTAGCACAAAGGTTTCAATTTCTTAACTTTTGAGACGAATATTACAATTATAATGAGCACAAATGGGTCCCTGTATTGGTTAAGTTGAATTTTACTTCTTTTTTGAGATGAATATTATGATTTAATAAATTAACAAAATTTGGTATAAGATATTTACGTGTAACAGTTAACTTTTTTGTTCCAACAGTATACGCGATATAACAAATGTTGTAGCTGCTGCTGTAACTTAGGAAGCAATAGAAGAGGATTTAGCAAAATGATATTGTGAGATGAAAACTTCTAAACTTCAAAGGTTGAATAAGGTACCTTTAAATTTATAATATGTTAGCTTGTTTACATCGGTTATATTATGACATGGTTTCTATTTTTTTTATCATGTAGGAGGAAATTCTTTTGCCCGTTGACAATAATATGTGGAATGATGTATGTGTTAGTTCAGTCAGATGCAACAAAAACTGAAGATGCCACCAGGAAGGTCTATGGTGATTTGATTTAGCGATTTCCTACATTTGATAAAGCTTAAGGTTGGTTCAACGATTTTCCACATTTGGCTTGGTTCAGTGGCAAGCTGAAGTGTAAAATTATTTCCTACTGGTGAGAATACTTTTTGTCCTGGTAGATGAGTCAAATAGTTCTTCCAGGATAAGATTTTGTAGTTATAGGTGAGTATAGCATGAGCTAAATAAGTAAATATCATCAATCAATATCATCACACGCGTTTAGTAAATGCAGATTAGGGTTTTCTCCACTATAAAGAGAACCTATACTGCATAGGGTAATCACATAATCAAGAAAACCACATTTTCCTTGTAAATTAATATAGAAATCCCATAGAAGGGATCTATTATTTTTATTAGTCTTGTTCTTATTATTGTGTCTCTATATTCCCGCACAGGACATTAGCTTTTTTTAGAAGCAAGAGTCTCACTTGTGATTATCTTGTGATTACAAAGGTATAATCACCATCCTTAACAGGCAGTAAAAGATCTTATCTAGTGGATCCAACATGAGGAATCAGAGCCTCGTGGCACCTCATCTAGGATCAACAAGGTGCCGTGATGCTTGTCCATGATGTTTCTTGAAGGCCACAAAAACCCTATTTCTGAAAATGATAGGTATCGAGCATATTTATCTTTGCTTGGATTTGATTTTGTTCATCATAAGCTTATTTATTGCATAACATAATAATGCTGCAGCATTTTGGTCACGGGACCAAACCGCTATATATTTTCAACTGGACTATGGGGATGTGGAACTGGATCAAACATTGAAGTAACTCTAGCTGAGATACAAATTTTTGTTTATCTTTGGTAATAATAGCTTGTTTTTTTTCAAACCCTATTATTATTGTTGTGATTTGATCTGAGATGGATCAATGGGCGGTTATGGGGAGGTAGGTCTGGGACCAATAATGATCCATAACTGAGATGTAATAAGCATGTTTTGTAAGCACTATTTCAGAAAAAGAAGAGATTATGTATGTTTGGATCTGTTTGTGTTCGGATTATGGCGTGTTCGTATTGTTTATTGTTGCTTGAACCACAAAAATGAAAAGATTAGGGTTTTTATAAACCCTAGTAGAAGCAGCAGCAGGCTATGAAAGGGCAGCAGGAACTAGATACAGGTTTTGGTTTTTCTGGTTTGTGTAACATAATGATACATGTTTCTGGTCGATGATCTGGGCATGGTATAGCAGCAGGAAGATTGTTGGTGGTCATATAATGACATCTTCACATATATTCAAAGGTTTAGTACTGCCATGTACACTCGTTGTTTCGTTTCCTGCTGGGTATATGGTGTTCCTACTGGTTGCTCATTGTTACTACTGGTCGCTCGTGGTTACTCCTGGTTGTATGTCGGTTACTGCTGGTAGTTCACGATTTGTGCTGGCTCTTCAAACGGTTTCTATTGGTTGTGTTACATTCCTACTGGTCGTTTGTGCTGGTTGAAGAAAGTGCAGATCAGTGACAGTTTTGCAACCACTCAGCAACAGTCAGTGACAGCTTTAGTGACAGATTTGAGACAGAAATATGGTCACTAATGACAGTTTTGGTTTGTACGGGTAGCTTTGTCCGATATAGCTAGTTTGTACCGCTAGCGTTGGCCGATATCGGATGACACACACATTTTGGGTTTTGGACGCGTTTGGATCTTGAACGATGATGATGTTTATGGCTCGTTTTGGAGATTATTTGAAGAAGACATTTGATTATTACTTATTTGATGTTGTAGTTGATTTTCACAGGTTTTGTGTTCTTATCATATCTTAAAGGAGTGGTCACCTTTAAGATAACTTGTTCGTGATTATAAGGCGGTGACGAAGACTTGATGAATCTAGCAAAGGTGTACGATCTACCTTATGATGCTTACTACGTACATTTGCTATCACTTTAAGGAGTTACGTTATTGTGCTCAGTGTCTCATTTAATAGAGGAATGAGGATTTTGTCAAGAGACATAGGTCTACTTATACATAGCAGGTATGATACTCGACGTCATGTGGATAAACAGGATATAAGACACAAGTTTGGGAAATTCAACTTCTTCAACAAATTCGTATTATTCGTTTTTCTTCATCATTGATAATTTGCTGCTTGGAGCCTACTAAGTCCATGATTCAAGAGATGGTAAACATGTTAAGGGGAAGCTTATTGTTTATTTACCATCTACATGCACTCCTATTTGATTATGACAAAAAGGGGAAGAGTGCATGGATTCAGGGGAAGTTCTTCATCTATATTAGCTTCAGGGGAAGCTTGTGCTTATTGGTTTTGTCATTATCAACTAGGGGAAGATTGTTAGGAATTATATTTGAGTTGATAAAGACAAAATAATGAATGAAACAAGATGGAAACAAGAAGGACCAAAGTCGTCATTGTAGAAGTCTTCAAAAGATAAGAATTGGAAGATTCTCTCAGATTTGGTCAAAGATAAAGATAATGATTTGGTCAAAGATAAGAACAAGAACAAGATTTGGTCAAAGATAATTAATTGGTCAAAGATAAGAACAAGAACAAGATTTGGTCAAAGATAATTAATTTGGTCAAAGATAATTAATTTTATCATTATTATCTTTATTAGTTTCCATGTAAACCTTGACTCCTTATACTATAAAAGGAGGTCTAAGGTATGTAGTTTAATTATCCATCATAGTTAGATCTCTCCAATGAGAGTCTAATAGTTAGCTTATTAGTTTATGTAATAGTTCATAGTCGACTGATTAAAGTCGAATAGTTTATAGTTTATTAGTTTATGAATAAAAACCTTGTTCATAACATTGTTGTTCTTATTTGTTATTCCGCTGCGTGATCAATGTTATGATATCCTAGATGGGCAAAACGATCTATGAAGCCTACAATTAGGTTTCAACAATTGGTATCAGAGCGGGTTGCTCTTGATATCTAGGATTCAAGGTTTTATGGTAGAAGAATGAAGAAGAAACCTAAACACGGACGCGTTTGGATCTTGAACGATGATGATGTTTATGGCTCGTTTTGGAGATTATTTGAAGAAGACATTTGATTATTACTTATTTGATGTTGTAGTTGATTTTCACAGGTTTTGTGTTCTTATCATATCTTAAAGGAGTGGTCACCTTTAAGATAACTTGTTCGTGATTATAAGGCGGTGACGAAGACTTGATGAATCTAGCAAAGGTGTACGATCTACCTTATGATGCTTACTACGTACATTTGCTATCACTTTAAGGAGTTACGTTATTGTGCTCAGTGTCTCATTTAATAGAGGAATGAGGATTTTGTCAAGAGACATAGGTCTACTTATACATAGCAGGTATGAGACTCGACGTCATGTGGATAAACAGGATATAAGACACAAGTTTGGGAAATTCAACTTCTTCAACAAATTCGTATTATTCGTTTTTCTTCATCATTGATAATTTGCTGCTTGGAGCCTACTAAGTCCATGATTCAAGAGATGGTAAACATGTTAAGGGGAAGCTTATTGTTTATTTACCATCTACATGCACTCCTATTTGATTATGACAAAAAGGGGAAGAGTGCATGGATTCAGGGGAAGTTCTTCATCTATATTAGCTTCAGGGGAAGCTTGTGCTTATTGGTTTTGTCATTATCAACTAGGGGAAGATTGTTGGGAATTATACTTTGAGTTGATTATGACAAAACATATTAAAGATGGAGGACCTACAAGACAAAGCTGGAATAACATTAATGCTGATTGAAGATTAGTCAAACAGTATTTAATGCTCAGCTAAAAGATAAAGATCAACATTAATGCTGATTGAAGATTAGTCAAATAGTATTTAATGCTGATTTATAGTTTCCTAATTTTATTTGATCTTATCTTGTCTTGTAAACCCTAACCCCTCTAGTATATAAAGAGGGGTAGGCGTCTAGTATTGATCATCCATCATAGTTAGATCTCTCCAATGAGAGTCTAGAAACACATAGAGCGTGTGTAGTAGTTAGCTAGTTAGTTTCTTTATCATGTTTGAATAAAGAAAACCTTATTAGTAATGTTGATTGTATTCTTATTTCATATTCCGCTGTGCTTAATCAATCAATGTTATTCATACCCTAGTTGAGTCCAGATTCTTGGATTTTACAATTGGTATCAGAGCCTCGTGGCTCTTGATCTAGGGTTGATAAGGTTTTCGTGTAAATTATTTTTCTGTTTTTATTAATAAAAAGGCGTATTTAATTTTAGGGTTTTTATGCAAACCCTAATTCTTCTATAGCAGCAGTCGTGGGTTGAAGAGCAAGCAGGTTTCACACAAAGCAGCAGGTTACCATATCCAAAGGATCTATGTTTTCCAGAAGTGATACATCAGGTTCGTGGTCATGTTTTTGTTGGTTTATAAGGAGTTTCGAAGCATGGTGTCTACAGCAGATTCGTTCATCTAGGAACACTAGGGTTTTTCACAACTCGATCCTAATTCAGAAAAGAGGAAAGGGAGTTTGGTGCTGATGATATATTTACTCCCTAAGGTATAAACTAAACCCTAATTTATCTAAGGCTTCAAACGATTTGCAAGAAGCTGCCGTTAGGTCTATTTATATGGGTTTATGTAACTCTGAACACATGATGTTTTTGGTGTTGAATATATTTGGGTCTGCTCGTATGTTGTTCATTTATGGTTCTTGCTGGTTTCATTATGTTCCTGCTGATTGTTGGTCTCGGTTTCTGCTGGTCGCTATAAGTTTCTACTGGTCGCTTAAATCGGTTCCTCCTGGTGCTTATACGGTTCTGATAGGTTTAGCGACGGTTCTGTTATTTGTGCTACTAGTGTTGATCGATATCGAACAACACATATCATAGGTCCATAGATGCCCTTGGATCTTGGACGATGTGATGCTTATGGCTTGGTTACTTTTTATTGATTTGGTTTGGTGTTCACAAGTCGTTTATTACACAACATAATAATGTCGTGTTTTGGTCTGAGACCACACCCATTGGTATATTTTGACCGGCTATGGAGAGTTTTGATCTGGGGATCAGCTATGAACCTTAGCCGATGTATAAATTTTCGTTTGTATCTGGTAATAATTACCCGCTGTTTTTACACCGTATTATTATTGTCACTAATTTGATCTGAGATGGATCAATGGTTTGGCGGTTATGGTGAGGTAGGTCAGGGACCAACAATGATCCATAACTGAGGTGTAATAAACATGTCTTGTTCGCACTAAATCAGATGAGGATATTGTGAAGACGTTTTATGCATTAGCTTTTTAATCGATTATGTAACAAGTTCACCCTTTTTGTGAGATGCAACAAAGGATTGAGGTAGATCGCCGGCTAAGGCAACAGTTACATGAGAGAGGAGGATGTTATTGCACTTGGATGTTTCATTGATACCTACTATTTCAAGCCAATTAAAGTCCGAGATTCAAGAGATGGATAATATACTTTTAAGGGGAAGCTTATTGTTCGTATACTTACCCTCTACATGCATCACTTAAGGGGAAGCGTTTACGAGTTGCACAAGACCCCTATTAGAGGATTACAAAAAAGGGGAAGAAGATTCATGATGTGAAGCTTATTATTGTGATGACATGTTTTAGCATTGTTTCTTTATGTAGATTGTTTTGTAATATTAAATAGGGGAAGATTGTTGGGAATTACAAAACGCACAAGCAGAAATGAAGAAAGAAGAAACAATGAGGACCTAATATGTAATAGTTAGTTAGCTTTATTAGTAAGCTAGGGTTTCTTGTAACCTGCCTCTATGCTATAAACAGGGTAGGCGTCTAGGTTACATGCATCTATTTTTTTCATAGCAGACTTCTCCAATGAGAGTCTAGACGCTTAGAAAGCGTGTTTAGTGGTTAGCTAGTTAGTTTCTTTATCATGTTTGAATAAAGAAAACATTATTAGTAATGTTGATTGTATGCTGTGCTTAATCAATCAATGTTATTCATACCCTAGTTGAGTCTAGATTCTTCGATTTTACAGATTTGACCATGAGCCTAAAATGAAATAACCCTAGAGTCAAGCTAGAGACTCAAATAAAAACAAGCGCTTCTTGGGAGGCAACCCGTGTTCTTTTTCTCTTTCTCTTTCTATTTTTCTTAGTAGTATAGTAGTATATTAGTTTAGTAGTAGTATTAGTAATGAATAAGTGTGGGGGTGTGCCTCTATCCTGGTTGTGTTTCATGGTTTTCTGTTTTTCCTTGCAAGATTTCCTATGATCTTGAAGACCTTCATGCTTGTTTTCAATCCTCCAATCATGCGGTCTTTAATCATTTTCATGATTATATCATGTGAATCCTTAATCCTGATCATATATATATACATATATATACATATATATATACATATATATATAGTTATATCATAGATTATAATATATATACCCTAGATAATATATATATATCATACATATAGTATATATACTCCCCCTCCACCTCCCCCGCGCTACCCTCCCATATCATATATACATACATACATATATATACATATACATATATACATACATATATATATATATATATATACATATATATATATATATACATATATATATATATACATATATATATATATATACATATACATATATATATATACATACATACATATATATATATATATATATATATATATATATATATATATTTACAGTTTCCCATTTCACAATTGGAATTTTTTGCATTTGCTTTTTTCTTTTTTCCTTTTCTTTTTTTTTTATTATTCTTTTATTTTTTTTTTTTCTTTTTACTTTTTTGTTTTTCACTTTTATTTTTTTTATTGTTGTATTTATCTTTTTTCTAGTTCAATGCAAGAGGGCATGTGTGTGTGTGTGTGTGTTTTTCGGACTGTGGTCGTTTGGTTATCACCTCAGATCCGTGTCTATGTGTCTAGAAGTGAGCATTATGTTCGATCTTGTGGAAGACTATTCTTTGTGAGCAGTGCTTCCTGGACTTTAGGGGAAGTTGTGGGATGTTTCATCTTCCATTTGGTTGAAGTTTTCGTTATCACAATTAATTATCTTTCTAGTGTGAGATGTGCACCATTTGAGGCAATGTATGTGTTTAGAAATTGTCGGTTGTCGTCATGGTTGTGTGTGAGCTGAGGTTGAGGAAGGTCAGTGTGATAAGGACTCTGAGTTAGTGCAAGAGACTACTGAGAAGTGTCTCGCTGATAAGGTGTTAGTTGAGCTTAAGGTTGTGCTTGTGTATGCGTCTAGAGAAAAAGTTGTGTGATTAGATGTATGACTGAGAGGAGGTGAAGTCCTCTTGAGTATAGCAATGAAGCTAATGTTAATTCTAAGTGTGAGGGGGGGGGGGGATTTCTGCCGAAATATGATTTTACCTGTGCCTTGCTGTGTCCTTGGCAACCCTGTTTTGACTTTATTTTTGCTTAATTTTATGATTAAAGAAAAATAATAATCTCTTAGTTATTGTTAGAAATGTGAATAAATAGGCTTATAGAACTAGTGAGATTTTTGACTTGACCAAGTTTTGCACTCTAGCTCTCCCCTTAGCTTTCGAGACTAAGCGTTTGCTAAATTTTAAAATTTTGCAAAGAACAAAAAATGATAGAGCTAAATATAAGTTAGATGCTAAGCGTGGAGTAGTTGGATCTCTTTAGAGCTCATAAAGGTTAATTGTGGCTTTTTGCTCCCACCAGCTTAATAAACGTTATATAATTGTTAAATATTTAGGGTTAAGGGTTTCCCCGGTAAATATATTACTCCAAAAAATGATTTAGTACAACGGATGTGGGTGCGTCCTACATCTCAGCCCGTTACATAGGCATATAAGTGAACATAACAAGCATAACTACTCTATAGGAGGATACTACTAAGACTAGATTACAATTGAATCAACAAACATCAAAAAATCTATTTCTTCTTCCTGCCACGGACCGTGATATCAAGATCATCACAAATAGACTGTAGATGCTCAGACAAATTAGTATTCTCATACATATCGTCATCATACGGGTCATAATCATCATTATCCGGATAAGAATCCCTCCATTGTTCCAACAAGCTATTAGTATCATAAACTTTATCACTTCCATCTTTGCCACTCATTGGAATCCTTAAGTTAGTAGTTTCATCAAATACCAGTTCCACTTCACTATTACTTTCCACAATACCCGTAGGGACCAACGGGTTATATAATTGTTAAATAAATAAAGTTACTTTGGTTTTTTTTATTCTTAGTTTAAATCCCTTCGTAGAGATTCCTTCTGGTGAAAGTAAGGTACACATCGATGTTCTGTCAGTGTTGTAAGAGGATCCACTTGAAGTAGCCCCATTATTAACCAAATGAGTAGTCCACCCATTGGTACCAAACTCCCCATCATTATCGACCGAATTAAGAACATCAAATGGATTTGAATTACTAACCTCAATAGTAGGCTCCACACCTTTCTTTTTATTACCACAAGAACTAGCATTAGGCTTTTTGGAAACTGGTCGGTATTCTTTTTGAGGTTTAAAACCCATTTTTGGGCCAACTGGAACACCTCGAGAAGAATGACTAGGCTTCTGTTTCCAGTCAACTTTCTCACCAGCACCTGTATTCTTCGGACATTCCTCATGCATATGACCAAAAACCTTATAAGTCGCACATCTAGGAGGTTTCCACTCATACTCAACACAGACATTACATAAATAATGACCCTCCCTTCTAATTCTAGGCATAACCACAACAATGTTATCTTTCAATTCCACCATTAAGCTCGGAGCACCGAACAAAAACTATAGCATAGCTTAACATGCCCAATTATTGCATGCACATATCAGATGTATAATAGTCAAGCCAAAGTGGAGTTCACCCCAGTTTTAGCATCAAATGATTTACTCACAAGGCAGCCATCATCACTGAAGGCCGTAATCAGGTACACCATGAAGTTTATAACCCAAACGGACACAAACTAACATCCTTCTTTTTACAATAGGTTCTCGAACCAGGGATGCATTTTTATCAGAAAAACGGGTTATTTCGGATAAACCATGGACCATTCTCAAGCACGTCATCTAATCCCTCCATGGAGCTAAATTGAAAGGAGAATAATCCTGTAGACGAACTAAACATAGAACGAACAAGCCCATATTTACCCCATGTGTTCCTAACATAGTTAGCAACAACGGGATATGCGACTCGTTTCCCCAAGAAGAAACCATATGCTGTATTAGCAAATCGATCACTTATAGCTCGAATAGACCCTACCAGGACAACCACATCAATCCCATTACCCCCCGGTGTAAACAAAGTACGAATATTCAGTTTCTTCCCACTTGGTTTACCCATAACGCTAGCATACGAAGACTTACCAGGGTGTTTCCAGTCGTAGTAGTTACCGGCGTAGATAATGGTGGAAAAGATCCCGGAATAGTAGTATCTTCCAAAGGGATTCGCTTTTCCTTTTCCACAGTCATGTCAACCACAGATGGTGTTACAACCTCCTTTGCAGCAGATGCAATAACAACTGGAGTATCTTCATTCATAGTACCATCTGATTCCGTACCCAAACCAATAACTGTAGCAGATGGTACGACACCATCCATTACTACCTCTGTGTTCAAATCATTCGAACTCTTCTCCTTTATACCTCTCCCCTCCCACTACCTTTTTGACTCAAGAATCCACGCTCCATTCCACCACCAACAAACAAATCAAAACCACGAAGAACAAGTAGCGTATATCTTCGATTTACGCAGAAAACCCTAAATAGTTAGGGTTTTTACATCGAAAGAACAAATCCTATCACATGTAGTTAATCACCAGTAAAATAATGAGCCTTGATCGTACGTAACTAATATAGCAAACCAAATACTATAGCAGTAACGAAAGAATAGCAGTAACGAAACCCTAAACAAATTTCAATGATCGATGTATAAAATTAATTTGTTGAAACAAATACCACAATCGACGATGTAATTAATGCCACAAGGATTACAAGAATCGCTATGAATTACTCCCTCCGTCCTAAAATTATTGTCTCCCGACAAAAAACACATATATTAAGAAAAATGCATTTATTACTGTTTTCTCTTTCTTACTTTTTGACAGAATGACAGTTTTACCCTTAGCTAATTAATTAAATTATTCTTTAAAGTTTGTAATTTTAATTTCAAACAAGGGTAATATAGTAAACTTGATCAAACTTCCCTATCTATTTTTAGTAGTGGACAATTAAAATGGGACATCCCAAAAAAGAAACGTGGACAATAAAAATGAGACGGAGAGAGTAATACATGTCGGTGTGAATTAATACTCAAGGAATTAAAAGTCAATATGCTTCAAACGATCTATTGAAAAATAGGGTTAAAGGAATAAGTCGCCAATTTCGCCAATGGGAGAGAGTATTATAAGGACCTATTTCAACTGCAAAGGATGATTGTTTTAAAACACAACCTATGTTTAAAACAATTTTAAAGGTGTATTGTTAGATAACACAAAAAACATATGCATCTTTTTTATAAAAAAAATTGTGACGAATGGAAATCTTATTATGTGACTTTATCGTAGGTATCTATAAATATTTTTAATACAAATATTATGAGTTACGTTATCTTAAAATTGCGTATTTTTTTAACCCGCTTATCTTAAAATTGCGTATTTTTTTAACCCGCCGCAAAGCGCGGGCGTTCGATACTTTTTTGTATACATTCAAGCTTTTCAAGCCGAGCTAAAGCTTTGATCGAATCTTACACAAGCCAAGCTCAAGCCTAAATGATTAAAGCTTAACGAGTTATCAAGTCAAGCTCAAGCCTACTATTTTTTTTCGAGCCAAGCTCAAGCTCGAGCTCGGCTTGACTCGATTGCACCCCTAACTAGACCGTAAAATCATAGCTTGTGAAAATATTATGTCAGATTTTACTCATGTAGACCTAAAACTTTGTTTAAAACTAGACAAACAAAACCCCCCCCCCCAAAAAAAAGTTTTATGTAATGGGTACAAACTTCTAAATTTATTTTCACCAGTAGACAATTAAATTGAGAAATCTAAAAAATATAAACATATAATGAACAGATATCTCACTCTTTTAAATATTTTTAGAGTTAATTGCATTTTTGGTCCTTGTGGTATGGCTAAATTGAAGGTTTGGGACCATAACTTTTGAAATTGCAGTGAAGGTCCCTATTTTTAAGTTTTCGTTGCAAATTTGGTCCCGGGCCAGGACCAAACCTGCAATTTGGCCAAACCACAGGGACAAAAAATGCAACCTAAAAGGACCAAACCTGCAACACGAACTTGAAAATAGGGATCATCACTGCAATTTCGAAAGTTAGAGTCCCAAACCTGCAATTTGGCCATACCACAGGGACCAAAAATGCAATTTACTCATATTTTTAAGATGTCCACTATGTGTTTTTTAATACAATTGTAAAATGCATAAAGTACACTACAAAAACATTTTAATACTCATTTATTATATTTTTTGAATTTTTATAATTTTAAATGCGAAAGTACACATATAAATCGATAGAATTTTAAAATGCACACTAAATTAAAATTTTTCAAAGTATATTATTAAATCATAAAAATGCCTTCAGAGAACAATCAGCACTCTTTGAAAACTTTTGATATCGTAAAAAATGTGTTATACAAAAACCAGGACAATTTTTTCAAGGCAACTGATACAAATGTGTGAAGCATTAGAGAAGAGTGCAACTATAATAGTGTTTGAAAGTGAAAAAGGTAAAACAAGATGTGAGCCATAAGATGTGTAAATCTACGATTGAAGTAAGGGCTAATCAAAAGTGAAATGCCTCTTTCATTTTTTCAAACTTGATTTCTCAAAATAACCTTGGGCAACTTGACAACTTGAGAAGAAAGTGACATGTTCTGTATGTGTAAGGTATTTATACATAAATTTCTTTAGGGCAACTTGTACTTTTGAGGCGAAGTGTACTTATGGCAACTTGTTTTATAGTAATTTCACACCATTATTTTAATATAAAAAGGTACTGACACACAAGTATATTGTACATTGAGCAACTTGTACATTATGGCAAGTTAATATTTTATTTTTGGAGCAACTAGTTAGTGGGAATACTTTTTATTTTTTTGTTGGGTACAATAAAAAGAGTATTTTGTAAAGTGTGTATAATACACACTTATTTTTCATAAAGCTCCCTCGTCATCTTCTCCCGCTCTATCCACCTTTGTAATCCTCTTCATCAAATTTGTTACCCATTATCATCATCATCATCTTCCTCCATGACATATTTCATCATCATCGTCACCCATAACGGTGTTCATCATCATCGTGAACAATAAATCCAGTTCTTCATTTTCGATCAGAAAAATATAGTATTCAACGGTAAGTCAATTCGTTTCTTTAATAATAATTTATTAATCATCATTTATGTTTTGTTCTTATTTATGATATCCATTAAAGATGTAGGTTTAAATCACATTTAGCGCCTTATATAAGTCAATAGGTTTGATTATTGTTTAACTTGTCACATCAATATAGGTTAACCAGATTTCTACTTCATTTAAGTCAATTGTTGTTATGTGTTTGATTATTGGTTAAGGTTTGCGATAAAAAGCATATTCAGATTATGATTATCGGCTTTTAGTTAATGTTTTGTGGTTATTTTGTTTTTCAAGTTAATTATTTACTAGAAAAGGTCTTAAATGTTGTTTGTTTTA
>BQNB010082571.1:0-29292 GCA_026074375.1 Tanacetum coccineum
AATCGTACTCCAGTAAATGCTACACATTCACCTACATATTCCAATTCCAGAATACATATAGAAGAGAAACCAAACACCAGCCATGGCACGTAAGATACTGGGCAATTCAGATTTTCCAAAACCCACGGTTACAACAAACAACCAATTCTAAAACACAAATAAAAACATCATATTATCCACAATGGTAACTTGCAAAAATTTACTTATCTGAAATTCAGCGATAGCCTCAGAAACATCCTCAATGAATTCACACTTTGAAGCACAACATCACAACCAACAATTCACCAAATAAAAAACCCTAAATTTCGTAAACAACAAAATTAAACACAATTAAACACGCTAATGCAAGAAACACGAAACAACATGCCTAAAAATTGAGGCTTCGAAATTGTAGAAACAACAAAGTACCTTAAACATGCCGGCAGTAAAAACCCCCAAAATTGATTGATCAACTCTTATGCAATCTTGAAGCAAAAAAAAAAACCCAAAAAGTCTAACACTTGCGTTTTGATGATCTTGACTTGATTGTGAGTGTTCTAATTCAATTAAGCTGTATGTATTCGCTATCTGATGCTATTGAAAATCCGTCCGACCTAATCTATTCCGGTGTTCAAGATCAGGTGGTAGAAGAGAGGGGCGGTGCTCATGTCGCATTGAGAAAAATCTGGAAGGATGTGTGAGTAGAGATGCAAGTTGTAACCGGTTTTTTAAAAAACCGGTCGAAAAAACCGAAACCGGTTTTTTAAAAAACCGGTTTTTTTTTAACCGGTTCGGTTAAATATAACCGAACCGGTTAGACCGGTTATCGGGTTTTTTTCCATACCGGTTTTTTACCGGTTTTAACCGGTTAAAAAAACCGGTCAAAATAGAAGTCAAACTAGCCGTTTTTAAATTTTTAAAAAAAAACCGGTTTTAACCGGTTAAAAAAACCGGTCAAAATATAAGTCAAACTAGCCGTTTTTATTTTTTTTTTTAAACCGGTTTTAACCGGTTTTTTTAAAAAAAAAAACATAACGGCTACTAGCCGTTTTATACCCGTTTTTTGTGTTTTTTTTTGTTTTTTGATGATTTTAGGGCATGGTTTAGTACTATAAATACATGTAATGGGTTGGGGTTGAAAACACATCAAAAACACTCACTAATCTCTCTTTTTCTCTCTAATCGTGATATATATACTCTAATTTCTCAAATCCCGCTATAATGGAAAACTCACAATCACAACAAGCTTCCACTAATGCCTCCGTTTCTACTAGTCATGCTCGAAAAATTTACACAAATGAAGATGTGGTGCGAATTAGACCAACTACGAGAAAAGGCGATGTTTGGTCTAATTACGATATGTGTATTATGATCGATGGGGTGGAAAAGGCGCGTTGCAAGAAATGTATGAAATTTTATAACCCCGGGTCCAACTCTACACTCCGGACTCATAAGAGCGGTTGTAATGCGGTTAGCGAAAATGATACGTCACAAGGTACTATTGGTGCGGATGGTCAAGTTTTTATATTTGATAATGATGCGGTTCGACTTGATTTTACGAAGTTTGTCATTCAACAAGCGCTTCCATTCAACCACTTCGACAACGTCAAGCTTACGGAGATCATCAAAAGGAGGCTACAACCGCGGTATCAACATGTAAGTCGTACTACTCTTAGAAGTGATGCTTTTAAATTATGGGAAACGGCTAAAAAAGATATTATTGATGGTTTTCGTGATTATAAATATGGTGTTTCTATAACTACGGATACTTGGACCGCACCACATGGTACGGCAAATTCTTATTTAGCCGTTACGGCTCATTGGTTTAATCCCGAATCTTGGTTATTAATGAAACGGACAATTGCTTTTAAACTATTTGGTTATCCTCATACGGGATCTAATTTAAGAAAAATTTTACATGACACTTTAATTGAATATAATTTAGATTAATGATGAAAGTTTTTACGATTTCACTAGATAATGCATCCCGAATAAACTATAGCTATGGATTTTTTAAAATTTATACGTATAAACCCTTTTTTAGATGGTCTTTTTTTTTCATTCCCTTGTGTTGCTATGTTATAAATTTATCCGTGCAAGCGGCATTAAAAAATGTGATAGTTTAAGATGAAATTTTGGGTTATTAGTAACTATAATAGTTCCGAGGTAACGAACGACAAATGAACTATAGACTTTTTCGGTAAACAATGTGGTGAACGAACCCATAACCATGCTATGGCTAATAATACTAGGTGGAATCTACTTGCATGATGTTTTGAAAATATATTACGACAACGTGAGAACTTTAAACGCTTTTAATAAACACTTGTTAATTAGAAATAAACCCGTTTCGATAAGCGACCAAGAATTGGGATTTTTACTAAATTACTTAACTATTTTTTTTTACAAGTCTTTAAAAGTGGCAACAACTATATTAAACTGGTGTTTAGTACCCACTAGCTCATTAGTTTTAAATCCAAATTTTTAAGCTATGACGAAAAAATTAGACGAAATTAAAAACCTCACCTAGTCCAATGTTAGAAGCGAATGTTAAAGTTAAAAAAAAATTGTAAAATATTTTGCTAATTTACCTTGGTTTGTACCTTTCTGCTGCCGCACTTATCCATGGTTTACATGTTGGAGGCGTAGAACTATTATTAACAAGAATAATGAACAAGTTAACTTATCCTTGGGTAGGACGCTGACAACCCCGACCCCAACTATATAAACTCTCAAATTTTTATATTTAATGATAACTTTAAAAAATTATTTGGAATTTATGCAACAAAATATGGTCAAAATCAAAACTCCATTGTTGAATCAAAATGCGGCCGGATCGTCCCCGAATGACAAGTGACATTAATATAAATCTTTATAATATTTATTTTAAGACGCTAAATGGGCATACAAACGTCAACGAACATCGGCCCCAAACAACGAGTTGGGACAATAATATGTCTAACAAAATTTCTAATAAACTTTAAGGTCCGAAGAGTTTTAACAAAACTTTACATTTTGCTTGGTGTGAAAGAAAAAGGGAAATCCAATTTCCAATTTTATCCCGCTATGGCTCGTGACTTATAACGGTCCAACGTTCGACGGTACCTTCCGAATACGGCCTTTTACCTATCGCGGTAGAATATATCGGAAAGAAGGTCAAGACTAACCCCAAATCCGTGAATTATGTGTATGTTTGAAAGATTCTTTGGACGGAGTAGATAGGTATCAACATGAAACATCGTTGGAAAGGTCCGATAATTAGAAGACGTTGAAGAAACTATAGCAAAGAGAAAAGTTGAATTAGGGATATCACCATCCGAATACCAAAATTAATGAAGGTAGTTTGATAGACTTAATATTGAACATGTATGATAAAGATTTTGGGAAGTTTAATGGATTGAGTAATACGGTGATGGCCATCCTAAGCTCGACATACTTGACTACTTTTAGTACACTAATATGTTTTCGGGTGATGGCCATGCCGAAGCTCGAAATGTATTAGTATTTATATATTTTTAGTTGTATAATTGTATTGTTTAAATAAAAGTTATGATTGTATTTTTTTAGTATGTTTTCGGTGCAAATAAAAAGTTATGATTGTATTTGTTATATGTTTATCCAGGTGTAATTGTTTAAGTTGTAAATGTTTGATAAATTAACAAGTTAATAAATAAACGTTCGAAGTTTTAAATTCCGAAAAAAACCGAACCGGTATAAAAACCGATTCCGAACATTTATAACCGAAAAAAACCGAACCGGTAAAAAACCGATTCCGAAAATTTATAACCGAAAAAAACCGATTCCGAATATTTATAACCGAAAAAAACCGATTTCGAAAAAACCAAAACCGGTTATTAGAAAAACCGATTTTTTTAAAACCGGTTTTAACCGATTTTTTTGCACCACTACCCCCAACTTTAATATAACCCCTTATTTGTGGTTGAGAACCCCAAACCCAAGTGCAAAAAATGAAACCAAACAACATATTTCAATTTTGTAATCCAAAACCCAAAGGAACCCTCCTACCCAAACGGGCCCTAAGTTTAAGATATACTCGTAGCATATTGAATCATGTCATTGATATGTTTAAATGCAAAATTGTCTCGTACATTTAATATAGTCCGATATGTTTAATTCCTTTAGGCGTTTGATATGGATCTACAACCCAGAGTGATTCAATGCGCGGTGGAGAGCACTTCATGAAAGTCCAACTGAGTTATGCAAAGTATTGGTTACGGCACACATTGACCAATAAAATGTTGTTTTCAAAAAAAAAACTAAATTAAAAAAAACTAATGGCGCAACTTGTGCTTATTTGCTTACCACACATATGTAAATCATATCGAAACTCAAATGAAATTTTAACCGAAATAGGTATCTATTAAATATATGTTTGGTCCAATTCCATGCCCAATTTGGAATTCTTTCCTTAAGATTTGAATACAAAATATCCCTAAGTGTCAATAACCTTTACATTTCAAGGTCAACTGAGTGAACAGTCAATTATGATTACCTTCAGGATTTAGAGGTGGGCAAAAAAAAACGGTTTTATATCTTATCCGGAAAAAAAAAAAAAACCGGAACCGGTTTTTTTTAACCGATTTTTTAAAAACCGGTTTGGCCCAAACTGAACAGCCGGTTTATGAACTGGTTCATGTTTTTTAAATACCACCGGTTTGAAACCGGGTTTGAATCCTACCAGTTTGTGAACCATTTATAAAACCAGATTATGTGAACCGGTTTTTTGAGAAATGTTAACATGTGACATGTGAGTTCAGAGTGACAGCGTGCATTGAATGACCACGTTTTTGATTCTTTTTTCCTAACCCTTTGCAGCTAAGAAACTAAAGAATATCTAAGGGTACATGTCATACTTAATAACTATATTTCATATAATTTATACTAATGTACCATTTAATAATATAGGTAGAAGGTAGAGGCTAATACTAGATGTCATCACTCACCCATTGGAAAAAAAATTCATTACGGCAAACCGGTTTGAACCGGTTCGTAACCGGTTCGTATCGGTTCAAGATTTTGGATGGGAAAACCGGTTTAGAACCTTACAACGCTTTACCTACAAAAGAACATGAAAGAGTTTGTGTGCGCTAAACAACTAAAGAAATTTAGGAGTCTCTTTTAGGCACTCATCAAGGAAATGTCCAAGTCAATGACAATATAACAATTTCCTATCCTTGAAGATGAAAGCATTGATATTGGTTTTGCAAGTTTCAATACTATTATTACTACTCTAAAAATACTTGATGAAAGTTATTCTAGCAAAAATTACGTGTTAGAAAATTTATCAGGGCTTTTCATCCAAAATGGAGGCCAAAGGCAACGACTATTGAATAATAAAAAGACTTATCATCACTTCCACTAGACGAGCTAGTCGGGAATATTAAAGTATATTAAGTGATGATGGAAAAAGATTTAGAAATCATCAAGGTCAAGAAATAAAAGGTTAAACCTCTTGCACTAAAAGCTAAGCACTTCGAAAAGGAGTAAAGCGATGATGAAAGCTCCACTACCGACAGTGAAGATGAAGAGTATGCAATGGTGGTTAGAGATTTCAAGTAATTCTTTAAAGGGAGAGGAAATTTTTAAGACAACCCTATGACGAGAAGATAACTCACAAAGAAACCATGCAGAAAGAAAAGGGACGTTGAAAGGTGAAAGGAGAAATATGATAGATGCAGATATCCAAACCACCTCCTCGGTGATTGTCTCAAACCACCAAAGAACAAAGATCAAAAGGCATTTTATGGAGGTTATTGTAAGGATATCGGTAAAAAGGAAGAAGAAAGGAACAAGGAAGAAGCTTGTTGCATAGCTATAGATACAAATGAGGTGTCTTATGATTCATCTTATTATAGTGAGGAAAACTCATCACTTTATGATTATGAGTGGTATGTGCTTAATTACACATACCTTTTTCCATTAAAAGCAAGCTTAAATGACTAAAAACGTACCAAAAATACATTGTATTTGTATGTTTTGCATTTGTATTGTGCAGAAAACGGATATCACACACATGGACAAAAAATGAAAGCCAACAAAAACAAAACAAAACCGAGCACGGGAAATGGGAAAAGGCAAAGTCAAATCAAAGCCAAAGTCAGTCAAAGTCAAAAAGTCAACAGGAAGGTCAACCTCGTCAAAGTCAAAAGTCAACCAAGTGAAGAAAATACAACTTGAGGGACTAAAATTGCCAAACCTCAAGTTCTATCACAAGAACAACAAGACAAGGACTAAAATTGGAAATTAGGAGAAGTAAAACTTGAGGGGCCAAAGCTGCCAACTTATCCAAAGCCATTTTTTCCCGCCCAACTAAACCTAGATACAACTCACGGGTGTCTTCCCGCCTTTAACCCTGCAACCTTACAACCACTTGGTAAGACATCGCCCCCTCCTCATATCCCCAGCTTTATTTAATTGCCATGTTGGCAATCCCTTAATCTTTTCCAAGTTCACCACTTTTCAAGCTTTTCGATGGCTGTGATTGACTCAAAAGAAGCACAAAAAGAAATTGAAGGCTGTGATTTGTTTTAGAATCACCTCACACAACAAGCACACTTGTGTTTTTGTCTCTACAAAGAAACACAGAAGAAAGAAGAGAAAAAAAGACCAAGAAACCAAGACCTTAATTCGTTTTAGTATAAATAGGGCCATTGTAACCCAAGATAAGGGATCGATTTTTATATATAGTTCTTAGTTAAATTTCAGCTTGTTTTTATGCAATTTTATTTTTCCAAGTCTTGTAACTTTAATTTTCGTCTTAATGCAAATTTGGAGTTTTCAAGTCAATTCTTGAATCTTTGTATTTCCTTTGTTAAAAGCATTACTTAATATGTTTTAAGTCTTATAAAATCATATAAGTCATTTGTTTTAACTCAAATACTAAGAAGTTAAGTAAAGTCACAGAAAATTCATCACTCAAATATTCCACAGCTTATGGATGATAAGCCAGTTCTGGATGGGCTTATTGACACTACTAGCTTGTTTTATACAAGCTAGAGCTTGTAGACTCTTTGTTTAACCCTGTTTTGAGCAAGGGAGTTGTAAGTCTTTATTTTTCTTATTTAGCTTATTTACTGTAGAACTGCTTATTAGTGCTTATTCGTTACTTATATTTGCTCATTTATGCTTTATCATGATGTTTAGTGCTTATCTTGCTTAGTTGTTAGTTTAAAAGTGACTTGTGCACATTTCCTGGTTAGTACTGTTAGTTATGAGTTAAAACTGTTAGACTGATTCAGCTTATTTAAGTGCTTATTATTGATTGAAATCTGCTTATAAGTGTCTTGTTTCATTGTTTGATAATCTGTCTTCAGCAATTTAGAACCAAATCAGTTTAAAATAAAAAGAAAAATGATTTTTGAAAACTTTAAGGGGTATTTTCAACCAGCAGTACTAACCCATAGTTAGTACTGCTAGTTCTCTTTTGGGATTTTCCACTAGCAGTACTAACTCAAGAATCCCAGTACTAACTCTAGGTTAGTACTGGTAGTTAATACTGTTAGTACTGTTAGTTCATTATAGCTTATTAGCTTATTATTTCTGCTTATTTAAGATTTGCTTAGCTTTCTAGAGTAGATTAAGCCATTTTCGTTAACTGTCTTTAGCAGAGCTTAGTTAAGCTTATTTGCCTTTTCAAAGTAATTTCAAGAGTTTGTCAGTTTGTAGCTTTTTAGCTTATTTGCCATTCTAGTTTTTCTAGTTGCTTATTCTTATGCCTGAGTGCTTATTAGGGGTAGTTAAATATCTGTTTTAGCATGTTTGCTTATTTCTTGTTTCATTGTGTTTTGTTAAAGCTAGCAGTACTAACTCAAAGCTAGCAGTACTAACTCCAAGTTAGTACTGATAGTTAATATTGTTAGTACTGTTGTTAGTACTGCTGAGTTTCTCCTGCTTAACTTAGTTTAATTGCTTGTTGAATTTGCTTATTTAGAGTTAGTCTAGCTTATTTGGTTTGTCTTAAGCTTATTTGAGCTTATTTGTGTCTAAGTATAAAAGTTTTAAGTATTTTTTTTATCATTCCTAGCCTTTATGCCTGCTCTAGCTTATTTTCCTTGCTTATCTTTTCGTGCATTTGCTTATTAGTTTTAGTGCCCAATCATATCCTTGTCATATTCAAATATCGATTATCAATTCGTCATTTGATTTTCCATTCAAGCCTCGTTGGGACATAACGACCCGAAAATACTCTATACTACTTCCGGTTTCATTGATTTTGTGGATTTTGATCTTTGTTATATATTTATATTTATCTATATATAAAAAGGAATAAGAAACCGCGAGTCAGACATCCAGCCCAATCCGCATCTGAATAAGCAACTAAAGAGGATGTCGTAGATGAATAAAGCTGTAAACCAGAAGTCAATGTACCACGAACATACCGCAAGATCCGCTTGAGAGCAGAGAAATGAGGCTCTCGAGGATCATGCATAAAGAGACAAACCTGCTGAACGGCATAAGAGATGTCAGGCCGTGTAAAGGTCAAATACTGTAGAGCCCCTGCAAGCCTGCGATATAGTGTAGGATCAGAAATAGGATCACCAGCAGCAGCAAGCTTGGAATCCGTGTCAACAGGAGTACGACACGGATTACAAGTAAGCATACCAGCTCGCTCAAGTACCTCTGTGGCATACTTCCGTTGAGATAAAAACATCCCAGAAGTATTACGAGTCACGGAAACACCCAGAAAGTAATTAAGCGGGCCCAAGTCAGTCATAGAAAATTCCGCATGAAGGGAAGCAATGATGCGCTGAAGCAAAGCTGTAGAAGATGCAGTCAAAACAATATCATCGACATATAATAGCAAGTAGGCAGTATCGGACCCCTGTCTGTAAATAAAAAGTGATGAGTCACATCGACTGTGGAGAAAACCAACCCGAGCAGCATAGGCTGCAAATCGCTAAAACCAGGCCCGAGGGGCCTGTTTAAGCCCATAAAGTGATCGTTGTACATGCGCACTCGTTCTCAAGCCCGTAAACGTCGACAACAACAAGTTCGACAAACTTCTGTTGAATCACCAAATCTTGGAGAAACCGAATAACAATCAGGAAACTTTCAATCCTCCCATAGTTACGATGGGTTCGATATCGAACTATGGCGGCAATTATCTCGAAGCACCACGAGGGTTTACGAGGATGCGATCGTTGTTCACGAATTTACACACGAACAAACTTTTGAGATCAAAGCTGTGTGGTCTACTTAATCTTGTTCAAAACAAGCAATTTTTTGGACATGATAAAGAAGACCCACATGCTACATCGGTATTTTAACAAGAATCACTTCTACGATGATGTTCCCGAACGCCACGAGTAAGTCGGTTAAGCTTATGCTTTTTACCATTTTCTCGAGGGGTGCGGCCGGATTTGGCTTGAAAAAGAAGCCGCCCTGATCGATTCTTACATGGGTTGATCTTGTTTCGAATTTCATTAACAAATTCATCCCTCCTCTAAAAACAAACAAATCTTCGAAATGAAATCCACAAGATTTCAACAAAATTTGATGAATCGTTTTATCGAGGCATGGGACCGATTCAAGGTATCTTCTTTGGGGATGCCCGCATCATGGGTTTTCGAATGGCATCATACTCCCACCCCCCTGATTACATTTACTTATAATGCCCTAAATCGAATGATCAAGGATTCATTGATCTCTGCTGCGGGCTGGTTCTTCCTGGATAAAATGCCTCGAGATATGCCTAAAAATCATCAAGAGCACGTCCATAAGTTCGTCAATCACGAAAGCACAGGCCATGTTCAAAGTGAGTACGAGCTCTTCCACCCTAGCAGTTTCATACGGATGTTGTGAGCTGATAGATATGGTTAGAGCATTGATTAACGATAAGAAAAAACCAAAACTCAGATCCACCCTCCTGTAAAAGCAGTTCGAGCAAAGTTGTTAATGCGGGGGTGTCATCTTTACCAAATTGTCAGCACCAGATGGCATCTTTTATCGTGATATATCCAAGGAAATACGTGTCACAAGCTGCCGCAGTTAACTACAAAACCAAGGGAATGCCAGTTACCGACCTCAGGGATGGTTTGCAAACAAATTTGACCTACGGTTTTCCTTCTATGCTAAAACCATCAAAAAAACAACCAAATCGGGGGTTATTTGGGAGCAATTCAACCAAAGTCGGGGGTGGGAACTATTTTTAACCAAAATAGGGGTAATAATTTCAATCAAGGACAAGTTTACCAACCCCAAATTAATCAACCCTTGACTTTTCAAGCTCCAGCTTACCAAGCCCCAGTTCCACCAGCACCAGGTGTGTTCTAACCCGTTTTTGATACTACGATTCAAAGCTTCAATGACGCGGTTATGCAAAATATGCAAAAATCAAATGGAAAATATAACGGACCTTATCACTATAATTCGTGAATCAGTAATACCGATTCTACTTTCGGGCTCGGTGGTTTCTCTTTCCAAGCAAACCCTATTGCTAACCCGAAGGATGATGTGAAAGCAATCACTACACGAAGCGGTGTTTCCTATAATGGACCTCAATTTCCTTCTCCTCCTAAAGAGATAGAAAATGAACCGAGGTGACAAAAGGATACGGTGCACCAAGCAACGAAAAAATTCCAACCTTCGGTTCTGGTCCAAACTAATGACCAAATTGGTGAGCCCGTTGTTGCTTCAAAGACTAAACAATCCCTGCTTATCCCTTCAAGGGCCACCAACAAAGAGAAGCTCCCGTTGAAAAAGACTGATCTTCTAGCTTCAAAATTTATGGAGATTTTTTCGGAATCTCCATTTCGAGCTTAAGTTTCGCGGCGCTTCTCTACACATGCCAAATTTGACCATTGTTTAGAAAGCTCCCTCAATGACAAAGATAAGATGATTGAGTTGACAAAAGACACCGGTAAATGAGAATTTGGCTTCGGCGGTTATCCTAAAAAAGTTTCCCGAAAAACTTGGAGACCCCGGTAGATTTCTAATATACGTGTCGACTTTCTCGAAGCATGAATGATGCTTAGCCTTGGCCGATCTCGGTGCAAGCATCAACCTAATGCCTCTCTCTATTTGGAAAGAACTAAATCTCCCAACTTTGACCAAAACCCGAATGATACTTGAACTTGCGGATATTCCGAACGATTTATACTCAACCGCGCATTCGCGAGGATGTTTCGTGAAAGGTTGGAAACGTTTTTTTCCATGCACAATTTTGTGGTCGTTGATTACGATTGCTGAATACTCGGTTCCCATAATCTTAGGAAGACTTTCTTGAGGATGACAGTGCCTTGATAGGTTTCATGGTGAAACAAAATGACCCTTTTTAGGAAAACACGATGACCAATCCGTGACCTTCAAAGTTGGTGATACTAAAACTTTCTCCTACAATATCATTGAATCGGTTAACCGAGTCGATGTTATTGACATTGCTTGTCAAGAATATGTTCAAGAAGTACTTTGTTGATCCCACGCCTTGATCGATTCTTTATGATATAAAGAGTTTGTTACCTTGGAAGAATCCAAAATAACAAAGATTGAGACTTTGTATGTATATCAAAGTGTATGCGGAATCTACACTTTGATACTCTAGAGAAATTTATGAATGAAACAGTAATGACTAAAACACTCAATGAACACAAAACTCACTGCTTCAATATTATAAATAATACGAGTACTCTTTAAGTACTGGGGTTACAAAACCTTGAAGCTATTACAAATTTTCTCTAAATATATCTCTAAAAGTTCTGAGTTACACTACACTTGGGATCTCCTTTTATAGAAATACAAGGAGCCCTTTACAAATATATCTGCCTATCTATTAGGATCAGTTACAATTCAAAACTAAACATCCCGAAATGTTCTCCATGCATTCTTATCTTTAGTTCATCAGCTTTGACCATTTAGCAGTACTAACTTCTACGACTAGCAGTATTAAGTAACCTTGGCAAGCAAGTATCTAACTTTGAAATCGGCTATTAGTACTAACTCCTTTAGTACTGTTGGCAGTATTAAGTCATATGAAGATTTATTCCTAACATACTTGAAACTTCGAAAAGTGGCAATCCCGCTTCTACTTCGGACCTTATGATCGATTCTCGCTCTCCATCTTTCACCCCCTTCGGAGGAAGTGATTTTATAATGGAAGAGATCGATGAATTTCCTTGAACATGTTATTCAATTACTCACAAAGTATACGGCATCTATGATTCTGTATGAGGGAGATACTGTTTACCATGAGGAAGATTTGTTGAGTGTGATCAATAGTGACCACTAAATCTCCCTTCGTCACTAGTGTGTGAAGTTAATGTGCTTGAAAAGATTAAATCTTCATGTGAAGATCCTCCTGACCTAGAGCTCAGAGACTTACCATCCCATCTTGAGTATGCATTATCTGGAGGGTGATGACAAATTTACCTTGTCATAATCGCTTAATTACTTAAAAGATGAAGGATATTAAAACACCCGATCAAGGTTCTTAAGTCACACTAACATGCCATAGCTTGGAAGATTTATGATAATTAGGGGATTGATCCACAATATGCACCCATGAAGGTTTTGATGAAGGAAAATGCCAAACCGTTAGTCCTGCTCAGAGAAGAGTTAACCCAAAATCCAGAGGTTTTAAGAAAGAAGTTATCAAAACTTCTTGATGCCGGGTTAATTTACCCTATATCTAACTGTCCCTGGTGTACGCCCGGTCCATGTGTCCTAAGAAGGGACGCCTTAACCGTGGTTAAAAATGAAAAGTGAAAATGATGTTGTATAACCACTAGGTTGTTCGGGATGGCGGTTTGCACGCGATTACCGAAAAACTCAATGATTAACTCGTTTAAAGACCAATTCCCATTGCCATTTATGGATCAAATGCTTGAAGTTTAGCCGGAATGGAAATGAAGTTCTATTACTTTTTGGACGGATTCTTCCGGCTACTTTCAGATCCCGATTGACCCACTTGGGATCAAGAGAAGTATTCCTTCACATGCCCTTAGGAAACATCTTGCTATCGTCGCATGCCCTTTGGGTTATGCAATGCACCGGGCACGTTCCAAAGGCGTTTATGGTGCAATCTTTCAGTATGATTGAAAAAACCATGGAAGTCTTTCATGGATGATTTCTCGGTTTTCGGTGATTCTTATCTCCCTTTGCTCTTGTCCCATTTAGACAAATGCTCCAAGGTTGTGAAGACACCATCTTGTGCTATAATTGGGAGAAAAAATGCCACTTTATGGTCAAGGAAGGAATAGTCCTTGGCCATAAGATTTCTAAGTCTGGGATTGAGGTTGATAAGGCAAAAGTTGATGTCATTGCAAAATTGCCTCATCCCACTACCGTGAAGGGTATTCGCAGTTTTCTCGGTCACGCCGGATTCTACCGACGATTTATTCAGGATTTTTCCAAAATCGCCCGGCCTATGACCCACCTCCTTGAAAAAGAAACTCCGTTTATCTTCTCGAAGGAATGCATCGAAGCATTTGAAACCCTTAAGATGAAGTTAACACAGGCTCCAATTCTAGTTGCTCCCGATTGGGACTTGCCCTTTGAAATCATGTGTGATGCAAGTGATTTTGCTGTTGGGGCAGTCCTAGGGCAACGTAAGACCAAGCACTTCCAGCCGATACACTATGCAAGCAAAACTATGACCGAGGCTCAAGCACATTACACTACAACGGAAAAAGAATTACTTGCCGTAGTGTATGCTTTCGAGAAATTCCGGCCATATCTTGTCTTGTCCAAAAGCATAGTGTATACGGACCATTTGGCTCTCAAGTACCTGTTTGCTAAGCAAGATGCTAAGCCAAGATTGCTCTGGTGGATTTTGCTGCTCCAAGAATTTGATGTCGTTATCCGTGATAAAAAGGAGCAGAAAATCTCGCCGCCGACCACCTTTCTAGACTTAAAAATCTCCATCAAAGTGAGCTCGAGAAAAAGGAAATTACAGAAACATTTCCTCTCGAGACACTTGTGATGGTTACCTTTCATGGTGATGATAATGCCCCATAGTTTGCCCATTTTGCAAACTACCATGCGGGGAATTTTGTGATTAAAGGGATGTCGTCTCAGCAGAAAAGAAAGTTTTTCAAAGACGTCAAACACTACTTTTGGGACGACCCCTTCTTGTTTAAGATATGTGCTGATCAAGTGATCCGGCGTTGTGTTTCGGGGCAAGAAGCTTTTGACATTCTCAAAGCTTGCCACAGTGGACCCACCAGGGGACACTACGGTGCCAATTACATCGCTAAAAAGATTTTCAATTCAAGATTTTATTAGCCTACAATCTACAAGGATGCCCACGACTTTATCGCCCGATGTGACATTTGTCAACGTCAAGGCAAAATTTCACAACGTGATGAGATGCCACAAAACTCTATCCAAGTTTGCAAAATCTTTGACATGTGGGGCATTGATTTTATGGGGCCATTCCCGTCTTCAAGAAGGAACAAATATATACTCGTGGTCGTCGATTACTTATCGAAATGGGTTGAAGCAAAAGCACTCCCCACCAATGACGCCCGAGTTGTTTGAAAATTTCTTAAATCTCTCTTCTCTAGATTTGGTGCCCCTCGTGCAATCATAAGTGATCGCGGAACCCATTTTTGCAATGACCAATTCGCAAAGGTCATGCTTAAATACAGAGTCACTCATCGTCTCTCCACCGCATATCACCCACAAACAAGTAGGCAAGTTGAGGTATCCAATCGTGGCTTGAAAAGAATTCTTGAAAGGACCATGGTCGAAAATCGTGCCTCTTGGTCGGATAAATTAGATGATGCACTTTGGGCTTTCTGCACAGCTTACAAAACACCAATCGGGTGTACTCCATACAAGTTAGTGTACGGGAAGGCATGTCATCTTCTGATTGAGCTCGAGCACAAAGCTTACTGGGCCCTTAAGCATACAAACTTTGATATCAAAACCGCGGGTGATCATAGAAAAGTTCAACTCAATGAACTTAATGAACTTCGTGATCATGCCTATGAAAACTCTTTGATCTATAAAGAGAAAACAAAGAGAATCCATGACTCCAAGATCAAAAACCGCGTTTTCAACGTCGGTGATCGAGTCCTCCTCTTTAACTCTAGATTGAAGATTTTCTCGGGCAAGCTTAAGACCCGCTGGAGTGGACCATTCACTGTAACCCAAGTTTTTCCATATGGCACTGTCGAGTTATCCTAAAACTCTGGGCCAAATTTCAAAGTGAATGGTCATCGTTTGAAACACTACTTTGGAGGGGACATACCAACCGAGGTTGTCCCGGATCTCCAAACCTTCCCCAAGGACCAATAAATTCGGGGACGGGTCAAGCATAGCGACCTTAAACAAGCGCTTCGTGGGAGGCACCCCATGCTTATCAGTAGTAGTAGTAATGAATAAGTGTTTTTGTGTGAGGAGGCTTACATTTTCCATTACCCGTGTTTTGTCCATGTTTTGTGTACTTTGTGTTGTATGTCCAGGATTTCCCGGATTGTGAAGACTCTCGTGCTTGTATTTTTATCAAGAGTTTCACATCCTCAGCTTCATTTTGGGAATCCCGATATCCTAATCTAATCGACTAACGTTTTATCTTTTGGCACACTTAATAAACGGCCTTAGATTTACGTAGGAACCCCTTTGAAACATCGAGGACGATGTTTAGTTCTAGTATGGGGGGTATCTTCGATTTGATTTTGCCTGCAGCCGTTGTTGTCACGTAATCCCGTTTTTACCACCAAATTTTTGCAAAAATACCAAAAAAATGAAAAAATTTAAAAATTTTCAAAAATAAAATAAGTGTTTTGTCATGTAAACTATCAACTTTCTACGGATTGTGAGTCTTTACCAGTAGAGTTTGAGCTGGACTGTCAGTTTCTTGAATTCTATATTAGACATGGTGAGTGATTAAAACCATTTGTTTTGTGTGGCTTTGTTACAACCAACACTCGCACAGAACAACCAACATTTTGCCTCCCCGCCAAATAATATCATGATGAGATAACATCTTTCACACTTCAATGTTTATCCTGAAAAGTTAGCTTTAAAACTAAAAAACCTCACATAAACTAAAACATTTTGTTGTTTAACAGTAGTAAGTGTTACTATACAGGGATTAACAAAAATAAATAGAATAACCTAGCAGTACAACACTATAGTAACAGTTCTTAACAAACAGTTTTTAATATAACTAGCAGTTGCTAATTAGACTAGCAGTATTATTTACAAAAAATGTAGCAGTACTACATTGAGCAAACTTTACAAAACAAAACAAGAGATTGGGGCCTTAGGGATTGAGCATTCCAATACGTTGAGCACCCAAGTAATGAAATTACCAGCATCTAAATCCTTTTGTTAGATGTTCATATACATTAAGTTGAGTGTCAAAATGTTCGCCATTTGAATCATCTGTTTTATTGCAATTCTGTTTAAGTGATGCCTAATCTCTATATGTTTTGTTTTAGGTGTTGTACAGGATTCGTTATTTATTCAGATAGTACTTGTATTGTCGATGTAAATCACAGTTTTAGTGTCATAAAATTTTACCCATATAATAAAGCAATTGGTTTGTATCTAGAGAACTTGTCCACAAAACAACTTGCAGCAGACCACAAATTCAGCTTCAGTTGTAGGCAGTTGGCAACCACAGTTTGTTTCTTGCATTGCCAAGTAATAGTATATCATTCTATTTCCCAAATATTGACAACCTCCAGTGGTTGACTTCCTATCAAGTGTAGCTCCAGCATAGTCACTATCAGTATAAGCAACTAACTCCAATGGAGAATCCTTAGAATACCAAAGACCTAGAGATGGTTTGCCTTTGAGGTATCTAAAGATTCTTTTGACAGCTAAGAGATGGGAGTTTTTGGGGAAACTGAAACATTGCACATGCAAAAATCAAACATAATATCTGGTTTCTAGATGTGTATGGTACATCAGAGATACAATCATAGATCTAATAAAGATGTTCATCATACATAATCTGCCATCTGCCGTATTTATACCAAGGGCTTTCCAATATGTGGGATAAGTGGAGGCGACTCTTTCACATGGTTGTAGTTTGAACTTCCTCAGGATTTCATGGACATATTTATCTTGACTAATAAATATGCCTTTCTTTCTTTGTTGGACCTGCAATCCCAAAAAGAAGGTGAGTTCTCCCATAGAACTCATCTGAAACTTATCCTTCATAAGCTTCTCAAATTCTTCACACAGTTCCTTCTTGGTAGATCCAAAAATGATGTCATCTACATAGATTTGAACAAGCAAAATATGCCCCTTTTGACTTTTGATGAAAAGAGTTTGATCAATCTGTCCTCTTTGAAATCCATTGCTCAATAGATAAGTGGCCAATGTGTCATACCAAGCTCTGGGTACTTGATGAAGTCCATATAGTGCTTTCACAACTTTGTAAACTTTATCAGGATGGTCAGGATCTTCAAACCCTGGAGGTTGACATACATACACCTCCTCTTCAATTTGACCATATAAGAAAGCACTTTTGACATCCATTTGGTAGACAGTAAAACCCATATAAGAAGCATAGGCCAGGAATATTCTTATAGCCTCAATCCTAGCCACTGGAGCAAATACTTCATCATAGTCAATGCCCTCTTCTTGAGTATGTCCTTGGGCAACAAGTCTTGCTTTGTTCCTGATGACTATCCCCCTCTCATCTTTCTTGTTTCTGTAGACCCACTTTGTACCAATAGCCCTATGACCTTTAGGTAAGTCTACAAGTACCCATACATTTTGCAGTTTGAACTATAGGAGTTCTTCTTGCATTGCTTCTACCCATGCAGGATCACTAAGAGCTTTAGAAACTCTCTTTGGTTCTTCTTGAGATAAGAAACAAGCAAAAAGGCATGTATGTAAGTCCTGGTGAGTCTTTCCTTCATATATGGCACCAAGAAATCCTAGTTCAGAATAAGAAGTTGTCATCCTTCTTGTTTGAACAACATGATTCTTGCACTTATCAATCAATCACATGATCCAATTGGATAATCTTTAGTGAATTCTTGTTTGAGGAGGGAAGAAAAATTCATAAGATGGTGAAAATATTCCCACATTTAAATTTTCTTGATCCTCACTGTGTGTCTTCTGTTTTGTAGGAATTGGTTCCCTTACAAGCCTACAGGAGTAGCAGTTTTACTTCTGCGAGCAGCTGAAAGTACTAACTTGTCTACTCCAATAATTAAAATGGGAATGGCTAAGTAGTCATTACTTGTTTGATCATCAATACCTTATCTGAAAATGCAATCTCATGAGTCACATCTTGTCTTGTATTTGTAACATCAGCATAGATTTGGAGTGAAGCATCATCAAAATATGAAGCATCCTTCCAAATTGGCATGACAATACAATCTTGATGATCTTGTTGAGAGGATGATGTTGGACTCAGGAAACACCTTGTATACTTGCAGGAAAACATTAGAAAAAGTCCCTGCAACCAGGAACATAATTCATAGATTTGGGTTTTAGAGAAATCGAGATCAAACAGCCACTTGGGACCATTTCTTCTAACAAAGGTTTTATTCTCTAGGAACCCAACATGCAAGTTTTCCTGTACTATTCTGGTTCTAATGTTGTATACCCTAAAAGCTTTGCTAGTTAAGGAATATCCAACAAAAAAACCTTCATCACTTTTTCCATCAAACTTGCCCAACTTATCTAAGGTATTAAGAATTGTAACATGATATCATATGGGCTTCTTAAAGCCTATAGATGTGTTTGATACCCCTAACGAGTTTAATTAAGGAGTCTTGTTATGAGGCTTGGACTACTATGTCAATATTTGTAACATAGCAAGCTAATTTATTAAGAAACCCTTCTAACCAAAATGTTGTAGGTTTAACTTTGAATCTGCTTAACACTTTGTTATAGCAGCCTCATGAGAGTCATATTCTTTATTTCAGCTTGCTCTCTTTGTTGAGGGTCGTCCATTGCTACATTGTATTCTCTTTTGATACCTTTTTCTCTATAGAACTCATCCATCACATGGTTTTTAAATTCTGTCCCATTATCACTCTGATTATCTTAACTTTCCTATCCACTAGGTTTTCTATCTCTTTGATAAAGTTTTTAAGGATCTCACTAGTTTCATCCTTAGTCTTAAAAAGAACAACCTATGAAAATTCTAACTATAATCATCAGTAACTATCAAGTCAATACTTTTTATGCATAAGACTTATTTACAAAAGTTTGGAACAAACATATCATATGCAGCATAAACAATGGCTTAGTTATGGGACTAAAGGCCTTGGTCTTACAAGAGGCTCTATGTTGCTTGCCTTTAAGACAGGCAACACATGTTTGGTCATTCTCAAATCTTTTTAAAGGCAAATCTCTTACAAGATTTTCTTTGACAAGTTTATTAATATTTTTAAAATTGACATGACCAAGCCTCCTTTGCCACATAACATTGATTCTCTGATGTAAGCCTTTGCAACTAGACAAGTTAACCATCTTTAGGATACTATGTTTTTTCTATCAAAACTGTACATGTTGTTTGTATAGAGTATTTTATAGGAGTAATCTGATTTTTTCAGGAAAATTATAAATTGATGATTGAAAAGACATTTCAGAGTCAGTAAAAAGTACAGTGTCTTTTGTAACACATTTGTGAGACACTAAAAAGGTTAAACTTCAACTCTTGACATAGTATACATCTTCAAATCAGTTTATCTGTTTTGATAGTACCTTTACAGTGATTCTTCCTCCATTTGGATCCTCCACCAAAAGTAAACATTAACCTCCATCAAAATTCTTTGAAAATCATGAATGGTTTTCCCCCTCCCCCCCCCCCCCCCCCCCCCCCCCCCCCCCCCCCCCCCCCCCCCCCCCCCTCCCCCCCCCCCCCCACCCCCCCCCGTATGTTTCCAGACATGTGCCTTGAGCATACACTATCCATAAATCATTTTTTCATTTAGTTTGGGAATTGCTCTGCACACAAAAAAACTTATAAGTTAGTTATCTTTAGGGGACTAAGCCTATTACTGACTTGGATCTCCTTTTCTTCTCGTTGCATCATGTAATTTTATCTTGTTATAAGATTAGTGATGCACCATTGGTTGATAGGTCTCCAAAACCATACTGCTGAGGGGCTTAACAGCATTTTTTTTTTTTAAATCCCCTTGCCCTGACAGTATTAACATTTGGCCTAACAGTATTAACAGTTTGTTTACTAGTATTAATATTTTGAATATTAGACCTTTTTGTTAATGCTGTACTCTTGTAAAAGGGCCTTTGAATAGTTGATTGTGCTTGATTTTGAAAATGTGTCTTTGGTTTAGACAAGAAATATATGATTGTGGTCTTTGTGGAGCAGTATTATCAAGGCCTAACTGTTATTAAAACAAAACCTAACAGTATTAAAAGGTCTGGCAGTGTTAACAGACCTAACAGTACTAAGAGGCTTTTCATTTTTGACAGTTTTTAGGCCAGTCTTCATTAGGACTGCTCTTAGAACCATATGTTTGTAATTATTAGGACAATTGTATTGAATATGATCAAAATTACCACAAATAAAGCATGCCTTGTTATTAAAAACAAAGTTACATCCCAATTGATTAGATTTCTGACCATTCCAACTCCTTTGGTTCCCCCTAGGTCTTTGTGACCTATACATCTCTGCATACCTAACTGACCTTCTACTTGGTTTTACAGTTTTAACTGACTCTTTCTTAGTAGCAGTAGGTACATCAGTTTTCTTTTCTTCCTTAGGGATAGACTCAACTTCTTCCTCATCATCTGACACCCAATCTTCAATAATTGGAGCATCAGTATTCTCTCTAGCCTTTTTAGGTTACATCTACCCTAACAAGTTTAGCAGGATGGAAAACTTTTCTTTCCAATTTTGTCTACTTAAGTGGAGAAACAAACAAAGCTAGTTTCAGTAACAGTCTTTGGTTGTTTTTGTGTTAAGAACGTCATCAGTATTCTTCTTTAGAATTTTTTGACTCTTATCACAAACAGTGTTTTTGGCTTTAAGCTTGAATCCTAGGACATTACTCATTTAACCCTCAGGCTGTTTGAATTTTTCCAAGACCTTGTATAAGATAGATTAATGGTGTTGGTCTATTGAAATTAAGGGGATGAGGTTGAATGGGGACAACATTATAACCAAAACCTTTTTACTTTGTCAGTTAACTGACTTGCTAAAAAATCATCTAAGTCTTTTGATGATTTTCAAAACTTGCTAGCTTAATTCAAACCCCTCCTTTTCTTCCTTAATTTTTTCAAGTTCAGTCTTAACTAATCCCATTAGATAATCTTTATGACCTACACTTCTTTTCAACAAAGCAATCTCTTCAGAAAAAAGAACTTCAGATTCTTTATATTTAACTACTTGTGCTTCTAAGATTGACAAACCTCTTTTATATGTAGCTGCTTTTTTTAAAAACCGTACTCATCTAATTTACGCAAGTACTCATCATACTGTTTTTTAAGAGCTTCTAATTTCTGCAAACAAGATTTAGAACAAGATTTATCATTTGATACCTCAGAATCAGTGTATGCATATGAGAGCCCAAGCTTGCGTCTGCTTGAATTTCATCCTCTGCCATGTCACTCCAATCAAATCCAGCACCATCTATAGCACACATTGCCTTTTCAGAAGCATCTTCTATCCTAACTGCCTTTGCTGAGCTTCCTTGGTTCCAATTCCTGTTGTCTTTACTTCTTGGTGCTCTCATTCTCTGGAAAAAAAATGTCCCATTTTTGGACAGTTGAAACATTTTACCTTAGATTTATCTCATATCCTGCTAGTACTACTTTCCATATGATGATCTTACTTCCAGTTTCTCTGATAGAACTTTCTTTGCCCTTCTCATGCTCAGCAGTGCATATCTCCTCTTTAGTATCTATTCTTCCAAATCATCATCATGAATTTGCTCAAGATCTTCATGAACTAGTTGAGACCCTTGTGGTTGAGTGGATAAAAAGGCATAAACTGTGGCATCACTCAAAAAACTAGACTGTGTAATTAGTTTCATACTAGCAGTTTATGCAGTATTAACCTTGGTGTTGCCAGTACTAACTCCAGTATTAACAGTATTAATAGTATTAGTACTGCTTGGACTGGAAGTGGTTAGAAATGCCAAGTTCTTTTCATCATTATTAGCAACAGCAGATTTCTTAAACTTTTGTTCAACAATTTTAAAATTGTTGTACAAATCATCCAAACCCATAGTATCAAAGTCGGGTTTGTTCATTGTTTCTATTACTACCACATGTGTATCCCATTCAGAAGGTTAATCTTCTCAATAACTTACATTTAGAACCTTCTGGAAGGAGTATATACAACCAAGATTTGCAATTACTAACAAGCTTTTGAAGCTGTAAAGATAGAGTCCAAAGATTTTGAGCTTGTAGCATTAAAGTTTTCATACTGTTGCTTCAGTAAGGCCTTTTGTGTCTTCTTTGTTGCATCATTTCCTCCAAAGCGAGCTTTAATAGCTATAACATAGTAGATTGAGACAGCCAAATGCTGGTTAAAGGTAGCTCATGTTCATTTGGGAGTGCCATGAGGAGGATTTACTTACCATACATCTTAGCAAAGGCAGGAGAATTCTTAGCTTTGACTTCAATTCTCTCTTGCAAATTATTTTCATTCACGTAGCAGAGGGCACAGTCATTTCAATGTTGTTGATGGGACCAGATTTCTGGTGTTTGTTAGTAAACAGGGAATAGGCACCCACGAATTTCCTTTTCTATTACTCACACAATGCATAGTCTTGGATCTTAAAGTACTGCTTATTCTGATTTCCCACATCTCATACTCTTCATAGTTTGAGCATGGGAAAGTTTGCCAACGTATTGTTCTGAGAATTTTCTAACTCCATTTTCTTAGATCAAAGTTTCTCAAAGCACAGGCTCTGATACAACTTGTTGATCCCACGCCTTGATCGAATCTTTATGATATAAAGAGTTTGTTACCTTGGAAGAATCCAAAATAACAAAGATTGAGACTTTGTATGTATACCAAAGTGTATGCGGAATCTACACTTTGATACTCTAGAGAAGTTTATTAATGGAAACAGTTAAGACCACAAACAAAAATGAACAACTAAAACTCACTGCTTCAATATTATTAAATAATACGAGTACTCTTGAAGTACTGGGGTTACAAACCTTGAAGCTATTACAAATTTTCTCTAAATGTATCTCTAAAAGTTCTATCTAAAACAAAACTTAGGATCTCCTTTTATAGAAATACAAGGAGCCCTTTACAAATATATCAGCCTATCATTAAGGTTCAGTTACAATTCAAATATAAGCATTCCAAAATATTCTCCATGCATCCTTATCTTCAGTTTAGCAGCTTTGATCATTTAGCAGTACAAACTCCTTCTACTAGCAGTATTATGTAACATTGGCAGTTCTAACTTAATACTGGCAGTACTAACTTTGTACTGGCAGTACTAACTCCTTTAGTACTGTTGGCAGTATTAAGTCATATGAAGATTTATTCCTAACAACAAAAGATAAAGGAACGAAGAAGAAAAATTTAAAGAGGAGGGCCACTACTCATACGATATTGGATTTGTTGAATTTGACTTTGAATTGCTGATGTTGTATGTGAATGAATCTGAAGTGAATCTGAAGGTATACCTGAAGCAGAGGAAAAAGTTTAAACAGCTTGAAAGTGATGAAGAGAAGGCTAGGAAGAATACAAAGAAGAGGTGGGAAGCTGAAGGAGGAAAGACAACATAATTGCTGAAAGAAAAAAAGCTGCCAATGCAAGCTCTTATAAGGAAACTGTGAAGATATAAAGGCTAAGGATTGAGGGCCAGGATAGGCTTCTTGCTGAGAAGCTCAAGAACAAGAAATGAGAGTAATTTTACAATAGAAGAAAGAGCTAAGTTCCTTCATGACACCAATTGTGCTCAAAGAAAAATTCCTTGCTCAACAAAGATCAGAAGCTATCAGAAACAGACCACCAACAAAGAATCAATTAAGAAATCAAATGATGACCTACTTAAAGCATGTGGAAACTTCAAGCATGCTGAATTGAAAATCAAGAAGTTTGAGGAAAGTACAAGCTTTGTATGAGAACGTTTAAAGAGGTCAGATGAAGTTTTTATCTCTAATGGGTCTGCTGAAGATGAAAGATTGCTCAAGGGTGAATGAGAAACGGAGGTTGATTCCTCTAGGATGAAATTGATCAAGGCAGCAATGTAAAGAAGAAAGTCAAGAAGGAGGTAAAGCAGGAAGTTAGGAGGAATTATAAGCAGGAAAGTAAGAGGAAAGAGAGGAAAACTTGGTACCGGAAAAAGAATGAAATCATAGGAAAAAGAAGATTATTCAAAAACACTTCTGACAGATGCTAGTGACAAAGTGAATGATGAGCTGAGATTACACTTACCTTAGATCAGATGAAAGAAATAGAAGTGGATTATGAAATACTTGACAGAAGAATATCATATTCAAAGAATGGATGGACGAGTGTATTAGAACTAAACCACAGACCAATCATGCTGAAGACTTTGAAGAGATTAATCAAAATGTGGTGATTAGAAGTAATGGACAAAAGAGATACTTTAGTACTTTGATGAGAGTATTGTCCATATTTGATAGAGAAGATCTGAATGCTGTGTATAAACTGGTGATGGACAGATTTCAAGATGAGATGTCTGAAGGTTTTCACAGAGTACTTTAGGGAGATTTGATGGTTATGTTCAACCCAGATGATGAAAATGAGTTTTGGAGTTCTCAGCTAGATTGGATTATAGTGAGTTAGAAGTTGCATAGTTCTTCAGGAGTACATACTTTAGTGACTGAAACAGGATTAGTCATCCATATGCTGGTAGAAAAGAAGTATCCTTTGAGAAAGGAAGTACTGGTGCAAATGCTGAAGTTAAAGTTAGAGTCTGAAGAAGACAGTACTATGGCATTGGAGTTGATTAAATTTGTCAAGAAGCTACTTGCAGAGTTAGAACTTGAAGACTAAGGTTGATGGAATTAAGAAGGGTTTGAGTGTTGGCTAACCACCACACAACAAATGGTCATCAGTTCACCATGCTATCAGGAATAAGACTGGCTAGTCCATAAGCACGGTTTGTAGTAAAGACTTCTCTAAATCGTTTTATTTATGGTTGATACCTTTACCAAAAATTGTAGGGTTCTCAACTCACCTTGCTTCTGTGGTGAAGAGTTGGCTAGTCCATGATCAAACAGTTCATGGTAAAGACTAATCAAATCTGTTGATAGCTGATAGTTTGCTAAAAACTATATGGTTTATCAATGCACCATGTTATGGCAATGAAGCATTGGCTAGTCCAAAAGCAAACGGTATTTGGTAAGACAAATCATTTCTGTGATGGTTGAAAGTTTACTAAACTGTATGGTAATTAAACTCACTATTTATGTTTTTAATAAAGAAGAGTTAACTATCCCAGAGGCAAACGCTTGGTAAAGGAACATCAAATCCGTTAATGGCTGGGTAGTTTGCCAATAAACTTTACAAAGCCAACTTAGTTGGTTGTTGCTGGATGAAAAGATGTTGCTGTGTTGTGAGAAGCAAAGTAGATGCTGAATGATGGAATAGAGTTTTAGATGTTTAATAGATCAAAAATGAATATGAGTGTTTGGAATACATACTCTATGCATTAAAAAGAGTTGAAAAGAAATTGAAGTTATAAGAGTTCAACATTCATGTTTAAGGGAGGATTGTTATGGATTTATGTTTTTATAACTTAGTACGAACAGTACAAATAGTTGTACTGGTTAGTTATAATTAGTACGGGACAGTTAAAGTGTTAAAGTACTGATCACGGTTAGTTAGTACCGTCGTTTAGTTAAGAAAAATAGTTTTAGTACGTGTTTTAAGTGAGTGTATGAGATATCTTAGGAAAAGATAAGTATGCGTTTTGTAAGCCTGTTATGTTAGGGTTTATCCTTAGTCTTATAAAAGGATCCCTTTGGGCATAGTTAGACATACGACCTTAAGATTATTCTTAGAATATTTCATATCACAATAGTTAGTAATCTGTAAATCATTTCAAAGCAGATTAATAGAAGTTGTTATTTAGTTCTACATTGTTTTTCTTAGTACTTGTGTTTTAAGGATTCCGCAAATTAAACACTAGTTATTCATTAAATCAGTGTTTCTACATAGTCATTTGTATTTATACATTTTGGCTTTCATCCTTAATAGGCTGCAGAGATCTATTCCTTAGAGGGACTCACAAGCTTTCAAAAGAAAAATCAAACGGTTTCCTATCTCAAGAAGAAAAGGAAACTTTTACGGAATTAAAAAAATCAATGGTTTCCTATCTTCATACAAAAATGAGCTTCTTGATAAACTCATAGAGTCAGACAAGAAAATTAAGGAATTAGACAACATTTTAGTTAAAACGAGCTAATCAATTCAAAACGATGCACATGCTTTCACCAAAGCCAGACTCATTTTACCACACTGAATAATGAATGGCTCTTGGTTATCAAAATCTATTTTATCTTAAGCAAGCTCAGAATAAGCAACAGATTTATAATAGCAAAGTTTTGTTAAATAAGCATGATCCTCCTGTTGTTTATGATTCGGAGGAAACATTACAACTTGCTTAAGAGTCATTTAAAAATGAAACAACAAGATAAGGAATTAAAATCTGCAAATTATGAAAAGATTTATATGCTTTCTGAGGTTTTTGTTTCTCAAACGGCTAAGTCATAAGAAGCGGTCTATTTTTCAAATACTTCCAAAAATACCAGTGTTTCTACATAATTTCTAAACCAATTTTGATACCCAATGATGAATTGTTGGACGATACTCCTAAAAAGAGTGTTACACAGAAATTCCTCAATGAGGTAAAAGACACTAGTGTGACTCTTCAACGTGTTGTAAAGTCAAAAATGTCATATAATATAAAGTAATGGTCATCACATATTCATTAATAGATTCAAAAGAATTTCAAGATGAAATTGCTTCTATCGTTAACCAAATTGACGTAAGAGTAATTCATTTTGAAAAGGAATTTTAGAAGGAAGCAACCAATTTTATACGAGACTACAAATCTCTTGCAAAATAAGCTGATGAATCTCTTGAAAAGATCAAATGTTTGGGAAAAGAAAATAAACATCTCTTGAGAGCAGTTGTTAATCATGATATAATGTTTATTGTGCAAAATCACTCTCTTTTAGATACATCAAATCTCCAAAGCAGACTTAGTCAATCGGTCCACAATAACCCAGATTATGTCATGCCCACTACTAGTTCTAGGCAACTTAATCACAAAATCTATGGCTATCCCTTCCCATTTCTATATGGGAATCTTAGGTTGCTAGAGCAAGCCAGATGGCCTTTGATGCTCAGCCTTAACCTTCAGACAAGTTAAACACTTACTAACATACTCAGCTATATACTTTTTCATTCTAGGCCACCAATACCTATCTCTCAAATCATGATACATCTTATCAGCTCCTGGATGTATAGAGTACTTCGACTTATGGGCTTCATCCATTATCAGGTTTCTCACCTCACCCTTTAAAGGTACCCATATTCGATCTAGGTAGTACAAAGTTCCATCACTTCTTTATTCTATCATCTCATCTAAACCTTTCTGCAATCCTGCAAACTCATCCACAGCCTCTTTCTGAGCTGGCAGTATCCTATCCTTGATACTCGACTGAAGGATCATATTCATGCTTGCTATGACCGACCGTAGGATCCAATGGAGTCCCGGGCCTTTCTTTTCGTGTTAGGATTACTTAAATACTCATAAAATTTAACCGTAAAATTCACCCCAAAGTTAATTAGCATTTTTATTCACTTTAAAAATACTCGGGCCTTTCTTTTCATGTCGGGATTACTTAAATACTCATAAAATTCAACCGTAAAATTTACCCCAAAGTTAATTAGCATTTTTCTTCACTTTAAAAATACTTTTCCATTAACCTAAAGTATTTACACGATATATTTTCACTTTACACCCTTCAAAACTCATTTGGACATTAACGGACATGTCTCAAATCATCACATATCTCATAAAAATCACCACCGTCAACACGGTACAAAATCTGATTAAACTGACAAAAGTCAAATAGTCAAAGGACTATAAATGAAATATTCAGAACACAAAAGGGCAAAGGTTACATCAGTTGGGTTTTTATACCTAAACGTGATACGTCGTATTGGTTATTATCCAATACGCCGTATTGGACAAAAATGTTGACTTAGTCAACTCTGGTTAAAATGATTGATACGATGTATAGACTTCAAGTTGATACGCTGTATCCATCTTAGGAGACCTTGTTCTGAAATTAATAAAATAAAGAAAATGTAATTTGGCCTCCGTAATTCTTCGTGTAATCACCATCCTTATAGAACCGCTTGGGGTCGAAAGGAATGCCAAATGGCACATATAAATTCTTAATTATAAAAATTAGTGGCATCCCTTCGTAAAAACGCATTTGAATCATGACTTTGATCATTGTGAAGTAATCTTTCATGATGAAAGATTTGCGACATATGTCGTGATTCCTTTCAAAACTTTCTTTGAACTCATGGGATTAAATCAAAAGATGTGCTTAAACAGAAAAATCCTTGACTTTGGTTAGGATACATTTTCAATATAATCTAGAGTCTACTTGAGGACAAGTAGGATTCAAATGGGGGGATATTTGATGACATCAAATAACGTCACATTTATACCATCATTTATCCTGAATAAGTTGCCTACTTTTGTATAATTATTGCAAGAATTTGTACTTAATTGCTTAAAAGTGTTATTTGCAGTAATTGAGGAGTGATTTGTGAAGACATGGTAAAAGGCGCATATTTTAGAGCTAAAACGAAGATATTTAAAAATTGCATTATTCTGACCAATACGATGTATCCACAAAAAGAGATACGGCGTATCAGCGCCAACTCTTCACAAGAAAACGCGTTCAACCAATTCCCAATATGACGTATTCATCTTCGGCCATACGCCGTATCCATCAAGATAACTATTCAGAGATACAGAGATATTATTATTTTGGGAATGAATATCATATTGATCTTAAACTTTGCGCGCACTCCAAGGGAAACACCCTAATACGCCGTATTGGCCTAGCCCAATACGGCTATCCAACCTTTTTCAGAGACTATAAATAGAACACTCAAAAATGAGTTTTTAGTGTGCAAAATCATATTCTTCATACCATACTCATAAAAGACGATTTTTAGAAGAAAAGAAGAGCAACCAAAGGTCAAGCATCGATCACGACTCCATAGAAGACACCGTGTAATTCCTATACTCTTGTAATCATTTAATTTTTGGTATCGTTCGGTAAAATGTTTAGTTTTCCTTAGTTATTTGATCACGCTTGTATAATTACAATGGTTATGGGCTAATACCTTTGGGTATTAGCCATCTTAATGAAGATTTAATGTTT
>BQNB010082572.1:0-29291 GCA_026074375.1 Tanacetum coccineum
CAAGTTACCTAGTGCATTAGTTTCAACCATTAGCATTTTCGTAAAACCAATTGACCCTGAAATCTTGAATAGTCTGAATAAACCCATACCCATGATCATAGATAAGTGCCCACAATGGCACGCTTGATTTCAAAGGGATTGTCAATTAAGCAAGTCATATAATGATCCTAAGTCATCATGGAGAACCAACTGATGTAGGAACCATTCACTTAATAGATTCACTTTAATATGTCACGTATAAAAAAGGGATGTCTATAGATACCTCAATAATTGTTTCATATACAGAACAATACTTTCTCTATGAGTGAATACCACAATATATTAAACGTATTACTAACATAAAGCTTTAAACATATGAATTCTACTTTTTCATTTAATGTACATAAACGAAAATCATATAAGTGTAATGTGGATATGAAAAAATCCATGCTCCTATAATGCAAGAAATGCGAATATCAGGATCTATGTCTTGGTTAACTATGCATAAACAACCTTCAAAACGATCAGCAAAACCATTTTTATGGAAGCCTATGCATATCAGCATGCCCTCACGCGTAAATCACTATTACAAAATTTAAGTTCTTAAATAACCTATAACTGTTCATGTGGCAGAAATGCATCCAGACACACTATCATGATAACCACATTGGCCAATTTGTTAAGGTTTTCTTTCTTCGAATGATATAATCATCCAACACATATCAAATTTATTCATTTGTGGATATCATTTTCCTCTTCTTTTTTTTACTTCCATATTTCTGGGCTTCCAGATTATTTTCCCACACAAAGAGTTGAAAAGAATATAGCCTAAACACGAAATCACAATTTATAATAACTCTAACATATCTATTTTGTAGTAGTATACTTCTTGTGATCTTTAAGTAATGTTTGCTTGAAATTAACTACGTATTAAGTAGTGTTTCAGTATGCATTTATAAAGTGATTATTGCGGCCTGAAGAACCTGCTTCATAGGTGTCGCTTGGTGATCATATATTAATTCTTAAACCTACTTTACTACAAAAGAATTATATTGCATGGTTAGGCTTACATCTGAACACTCAAAAGTTACCACCACCAGGCTGCCCATTATAGGCTAGCTTTTGTGATGAACACAAATGTAACATCTAACATGCATTACAAAATTTCAACGTAAAAAAATCCAATTAGCCATTGTATCCACTAATCATAGGTACCATCTTAATATCACACTTATGTGTTACCTTGGCAGTTTAAGTTTGTTCGCAACATCATCATATAACGCAACCCGCCATAATAGCAATCCCAAATAAAGCCCCCATAAACATCCAAGTAAGCAAACCTAATTTGGATCAAATTGATCAAATTCCCTACGAACACAAATGAATATCAAAAACCATAGCAAATCAATATTTGACTCAATAATCACGAGAAAAAAAAGAGACACACACCACTATGTATAATCACTTATATTAAGATTTAGGAATCAAATACCTACCAACATAGTCTTCGGATCACCAATTCATAAAAAATGTGATTAAGAGCTTTACCTGCACTTTTTTACTTTCTTTGTGGCCTCTCTAAATGATATTATTATGACATGCTTGGTATCACTATTACATCAGGAGCTTTTATAGCAAACCAATTGTGTTTGCCATTAAATGACCGACTACCGTCAACTAAAAACTTGATCTGTAGCATATGGGAAACTTTTTGCTTTTAGTGTTTTAGCCTATGAATATGCAGCAACTGATATAAATTATTAACTTCACATAATAATATCCAATAAAAATTAAAAACATAATCTAAGTATATGGCTCAATACCTCCATGAAAACCTCCCAGTGGATCCAAGTTGAAAGCCTGCAACCTGGTTAATCTTATCCAAGGTTTCTGCAAGACAAATACATAAATTACGATAACATTACTCAGTTTGCCAAAATGTTCTAATTGTTAAATCTGAAGAAAATATTACTTGTAGTTGTAGATATAATGAAAAAAGAAAATGAAGGCCAAAGCAAACAGATAATGGCTTAACAGTCATGCTTGCAAAGACAATTGGGTTGGATTGGGTGTGATCGATTGAAACATTAATAAGGTAGCGCAAGTTAATACCTTGCATACACAAAATACCAAAGCCATTGGAACTGACCAAGTTGCATATACCTAAAGTTAATCAAAAACCAATTTATACTTGATCAATACAAAATAATATCTATCAATGTTCATTTTATTGAATATTAAATAAAAATACTAATGGTATTCGTACCTAAATGGTTTAAAACGGTATCCTCCAGTATCTCTATATCTAAGTTGACCTTCAGGTTCATGCTGGCACTTCTTCATCCCATTGAAGCATTTGGCCAAATAGTTACCATGTTGAGTTGCTACCTAAAAACGTCAAAACAACGACATTAGCCAATGGGAAAATTAGCTCCTAAATAACATTCCTATAAATGTTAGTTACCTGCACGTTTGGAAGAAGACCCTTCATTTTAGTAACCGCTTCAGAAAGTATTGTATATTGATATTGCTTAGGGCTCCTGTATTTTAATAAAATTTAGACATCAGAATTTGCATAACAAAACTTTTTAAAAACCTCTTTAACACTTAAAGTACAAACATACCATTACTATGCATTGATATATGGTAGCACAATCACCAAGGGCATACACATTCGACACTCCTTCTACTCTAAGCCATAAATCAGTTTCCATAACTCGTTTGTTTCCCATTAGTCCACGAAATGCCTTTAAAACAATATAACAAAATACTAATGATCAATATTTATATGAAAGGTTTCCTTTTTCACCCCTATCAATAGCAAATTCATCTGCTTTATAAAAAATATTGAGATTTATGTTGATTATGTTTAAGGAAGTGGCGAATTGATATATTTGATTAACCTTGTAAAGCGATAGAATATTAACAAAAAGAGTTCATTTACTGCAAACTAATTTAAATCATTGCAAGTTTGCAACTGAGCAAAAGCTCACCTCTGCAGACTTTACACCAATGCTCGATCCCTTCAAACTGCTCAAGATGCTTCATTATCTCCATCCTAAACACTAACCTTTACAACAATGATTTGTAGATAAAATACCTTCGGTAAACCCCTCAAGATGCTTCATTATCTCCATCCTAAACACAATAAAAAAACTAATTACTTGAACAAAAATGCCATCAAAATTAATTCGAATCAACATAAAAGTGATATTATCAAATAAACCCATCAACTAATCAATCAAACAAACCAAAAATCAAAGAATCAATGAAACCAAATCTAATGAAAAATCGTATTAGGGTTTTTTTTCCTAAAACAATGTATGGTGTGATGATCGGTGATAAATCGAATTAGGGGTTATTTCTAATATTTTCAAACCTTCATTCGTCCCTTTCTTGTGGTTTTTTGAATCATTCATGATGTATCACTTATTTAATCCATGAATTACGAGGTTTATATTGATGTAGGATCTTTGATGACGGCATAATTATTTGAATCAACCAATCTTTTGTGTGTGTGTATTTTTTGTTGGTGTTTTGAGTATGGTGTGGTGGATGGGTTTTTTTACATTGAATGTTGAGAGAAGAAAATCCATGGGAGCCGTTGATTATTTTTTATAGGACAGGTGTCATTTTTTTAAGTTTTTTTTAAGATGAGTTCTCATAAAGCTTATTTTATATAATAGGTCGACAGTTTAATTAATTGGGTATATATGACATTAATAATGGTTTTGAGGGATATATATGTAATTATGATTTTTAGTTAGATATATATGCAATTTTAAGTCTTTGAAAGGATATATATGCAATTTCCCCTTCTTTTAATAAGGTAAATGATAGAATGAAAAATTCTCTTTACGGGTATTTTTAGTGGTAAAAGGCTTTCTTTCCCTGTCGTGGAATGGTTTGTTCGAAACAATTGGAAAAAGTATGGCTTAGATAAAGTAACGTTAGTGAAATTTTTTTCTTTTTTAAGTTCTCATCTACTGAGGGGGTTGATTCAGTGCTTAGAGATGATCCATGGATGATTCGTGGAGTTCCTTTATTTCTAAATAAATGGGCTCCTTCCGTGAGTCTACTTAAGGAATAATTGTCTCGTGTTCCTGTTTGGGTGAAGTTCCATGATGTCCTGTTGGTTACGTATACATCAGATGGGTTAAGCTTGATCACCATGAAAATTGGTAACCCAATAATTCTAGACTCATATACGAATTCCATGTTTTTGGAAGCATGGGGTAGAAACAGTTATGCAAGAATTTTAATCGAAATTGATGCTTGTAATGGTTTTAGCGATAATCTGGTTATGGTTGTTCCTAATATTGAAGGACCTGGATATTCGAAAGAAACCATTCGTGTTGAATACGAGTGGGAACCTCCTCGTTGTAATACGTGCTTAATATTTGGCCACTCAGTTGTTGATTGTCCAAAAGCTCTAAAACGAGTGGTGATTAGGGTGGATAAAGGAAAGGGTGGATCATTCGGGGCTGATAATGAAAGTTTTGTTGAAGTGAAAAAGAAGAAATCAGGTGGTAATAAAGAAGGCACCAAAAACTTTAAACCGGTCTCAATAAAACAAAAAACTCAATATCACCATAAAGTAAATCAATCAACTGAAGGTAATAATGGTAAGAAGAATGTCTCAACATCAGGTAACTCTTCAAATATGGCAAATATGACGGATGCCTCGACATCTGGTAATGGTACCTTTTCCCTTAGTAACTCCTTCAAGGTTTTAAATGTTGATGACCCGGCTAATGTGGAAGTAGAATCGAGTAATAAGGCTTCTACGTCTAGTGTGCAAGAGGAAGGGCAAAGTGCTACCCCCTTAGTAGAAAAGATTAATATGTTTGAAAAACATATTTTGGAGGGGCCATGTGTGCTTGTGGATGATGCTAGTAAACTTGTGAAAGGTTGGTTATTTGGATGATCATGATAGCGAGGATGAAGTTGAACCGGTGGATAAGGATATGGCAAATTTTGTGGCTTCAAAACCGGGTTGGATATGGTACTAAGAGCTCGATGGAACAATATAGGGAAGCATATGGGAATGCTGAATACGGCTATGACCCATACGTTGATGATTTGTATGAAGGTCAGGAAATCCTGACCATATTCAATCTATATGCGATAATTTCGATATCAAGGTTCGAGGTCGAAAGAAGAAATAGGTTACTTGATGTTGAGTCAATTGTAGTCTAGTCTTACGTGTACCTTCCTTAAGGAAGTAGGTTGCCTATGTAACGGGCTAAGATGTGGGATTCACCCACATCCATTTTACTAAATTGTTTTTTGAAGTAACAAATTTACCGGGGAAACCCTTTACACAAAAAAAGATACATAAAGGAAGAGAACTCCATTTGGTGAAGAAAAAACAATATGTTTGTTACATGGCCCTTAAAGTGGCCTTCATGATTCATTCTCTATTAGAACAATGTGAGGGCCTTGGTATCAAATTTCAGACAATGGTATAGACTTGTTTATTCTTTTTGGGTTTAGTTATAAAATAGCAACAAACTTTTTTAAATGTACCGATTTGGTACGTGTACTCTTAAAAAGGTGTACATTAATAACGAACTTTCCTAAGTGTTTCATTCTACACATTTTGATGGCGTGTCATACCTAGACTGACATGTGTCATAATTTATAATGTGACACGTCATTAAAATGTGCATATTAAAACACTTACAAAAGTTCGTTGTTATTGTACAACTTTTTAAGAATACACGTACCAAATCAGTATATTTGGAAAAGTTCATTGTTATTTTACGACTAAAACATTTTTTATATAAAAAGATTTACCACATACGGACTAATGGTGAAAAAACAATAAGTTTTGGTTGGATAAATGGTTGGGACTTGGGAATGCCACCTCTTAATGAATCATATCCTCATCTCTCCCGACTTGAATTATATTAAGATTGCCTAGTTCGTAATCGTGCTCCTACTACCATAAATATCTCCATGTTGCAACTGTTACAGACTTACAGCCTATCTCGACCAAAAGTCTGACAACCCTCCCTTGGTCCACATGCGTTATTATACCTTTATATATTAATATGCAAGAATCAGAAAATGTGCCAATTAAATGTACCCGTCCGACCCAATATCCTCAATCGGGTCTTTCATTTAATTTTATAAATGGCTGATAGCAAGACACGTAACGATACTTAGGAGTATACGTGTTCTTCCATTTGTGTATCCAACACACACAACGATATAACCCCCACAAATCCATCGGTGCAATTTGAGTTCTTCTCTTACGCCTGAACCAATCCACACACATGAACACCGATGTTCTTCTCTCACGCCTGGAAAACACACACACATACGTGTTCTTCTCTCACGCCTGAATCAATCCACCGCCCCCTTTTTTTATTCGCGCAGTCGTTTTCCACCAAAAAAACACACAAATAAAACGGTGCCCTTCAATTCGAGATTCCTTATAAATCAGGTATGATGTTTTATATATACTCAATCTTTGTGGATGTTTTTTTTTATTTTTTGTTATTGATTTTGGCAGATTAGATATTCGACTTAAGATGAGGCAGATGCGACAGTGGTTTTTTAGGGTTCTTATAGATTGGGTTTTTGGTAAGTTTTTTTGTTTCTTTTTATTCAACCTTTTTATTGTTTTGATTCAAATTATGATACATGAACAAACCATCATATTGTTTCTTTGTGATTTGGGAATAGGGGGTTTTATTATTTTGCTATAAAGATTTGAACAATTATAGATTTCTTTAAGGTTTTTTGTATCTGTCGTAATTTGGGAATAAGGATTTGTTTATTTGTAATTGAAGATTTTATTTTTATATGTGTTAGATGTTACAAATGTAGTGTTTATTTAAACAATTATGTTGTTGGTTTTTTGCAACGTGTTTGAAATAGGTAATTACAAGGGTGTTTGTCATAGCTTATTAGCACAAATGAGCCCATTTAAGGGGGTGTTTGTTTCGGCTTCTATAGTAGGCTTATGGCTTAATTGAGTTTAGGCTTATACTTTATAAGCTCACTTTTTGTGGCTTATATTGAAATTTTTCGGCTTATATAAATTCATTGTGTCATAATCAACTTATATAAGTCGAGAAGTTTCAAAATCAGCCACAAAAAGTGGACTTATGAAACATAAGCCCAAAACCAAATAAGCCGTAAGCCGGCTATATAAGCCGAAACAAACACCTCCTTACTGTTTAGATAATTTTGGGACCTGAGGTTATCTTTCATCACCATAAGCCCATAAGCTACTCATTGTATTTTCTTATGCATAATTAGACCTATCTTACTCATGTATGTAATATGATGTAAACCTGGAGACAGACCGCACACTAGAAGCGAAGGTTTACCGAAAATGGATTTCCAAGAGCATACCTGACATGAGAGAACTTGCATTCTGTTGCATCCTCATAGACAAAGATGTAAAAAAAATCTGAATTTCCTAACATCATGAACATCATACCAACAACTAGCCAGAATGTAATAACAATATCATAACAGGGCGACGCCATCCAAGCGAATATGGATATCAACAATATAGAACACTTCAATCCAAGGCTTAAGCTCGGTGCTGCTTACAGAATATCAAGGTTCATCTGTGAGACAACAAGTTCATATCATCAAACATTGCAAAACAAAACAAGTCTCAAGTTCGGGAAAATCACAAACTTCAAAATCCTAACAGGGCAAGAGCATCAGTTTTCAAATCATCACTTTAAATTTGTCTCATACAATCAGCTTGGGTCAAGAGTTCCTTATCGAGGCGAAAATTCAAAGATGGTTTATCCGGTTCTAGCAGGTATCACTTACTGGTCCGTAACTCAGAAAAAATGTATAGTAACTTAACGAACACTACTTATGATCCACAGATTATTTAGGATGCATAAGATCCATCAGTGATGCACTCCCTTTTAAAAACGCCAACAGAAGCCAAAGCTTTCGCAGAAAGGTGGACATTCAAAACATAGAGTGAGTAAAACAACAACTTTGACCCTGCATTTACAATATATTTAGTGTTTCAATCGTGTTTCAAATTACATTTTTACCAATACGTACAAACCTAATTCTTTTCATGCAGTGGGAACATCGTCGAATTTACAATGTAGGATGACTTAGCAACACAGTTTGACAAAAAGATGATAGAAAAAATAGAACCACCAGTCATAATTGCCGTCACCTTTTGCAAAGTCTCAAGGTTCAATGGTACGAAATAACAACCTCATAAAAAGCTCTTACTTTTCCAAATAAAACAGTAATATAAATTTCCCCGGTACAAATTTCCAACTCGCGGCCACTCATGCGACCCGCTACTACATAAACCCCATAATACTAGAAGCAGACCAAGCACATGATGCGTAAGTGCACCTAAACATACGAAACTTCTTATATGAAATTGTATAAACACTGTATACATCAACAAAAAATACTGCTTATTTGTTGCAGATACAAACAAAAATACAGCTTAAATCCACCACTTCAAATCTGCAAATATCGCCACCAAGACCTAGAGATGGAAAAAAAGAGGAATCGAGAAACTTTATACACACTGCTACAACAAAATCCTGCCAGCTTCAAGGTTCGTTAGTTTTCTCTTTTGTTTCCATAATGTCAAAAGCGTTAAAGCAAACACCTCCATTTTCTTTGTTTAGTAGAAATTAAACTTTGGGTGTAGTTTCTGATGTAAATGCTTTACATAAGCCATATGGACTAACTGGAACAATTGTATATTTCTTTAAGGTTTTTTGTATTTGTGGTAATTTAGGAATAAGGATTTGTTTATTTGTAATTGAAGATTGGATTTTTATATGTATTAGATGTTACAAATGTAGTGTTTATTTAAACAATCATGTTGTCAGTTTTTTGCAATGTGTTCTGTATAAGTAATTACAAGGGTGTTTGTCGTAGCTTATTAGCACAAATGAGCCCATTTTAGGGGGTGTTTGTTTCGGATTCTATAGTAGGCTTATGGCTTGATTGAGTTTAGGCTTATACTTTATAAGCTCACTTTTGTGGCTTATATTGAAAATTTTCGGCTTATATAAATTCATTGTGTCATAATAAACTTATATAAGACAAGAAGTTTCAAAATTAGCCACAAAAAGTGGACTTATAAAACATAAGCAAAAACCAAATAAGCCGTAAGCCGTCTATATAAACCGAAACAAACACCCCCTTACTGTTTAGATAATTCTGGGACCCGAGGTTATCTTTCATCACCATAAGCCCATAAGCTACTCATTGTATTTGCTTATTGCATTATTAGATTATCCTACTTAGGTGTGATATATGATGTAATACTATTCTGATGCATTTACTCATTAATGGGTTGATTTGGGCAATTAAAACTTTATATTTGCATAAAGTTTTTTGTCGAAATTAATGATGCATTTACATTTGTTGAAACGGAAACAAGCAGCTGTCAGCATAGCATTGTTAGTTTTGGGGCTGCTATGCTATGTGTTGCGACTCATTTACAAATATGCGACTGCAATTGATGTGACTACAACTGATGATGCACTAAGCAGAGCAGTGGCTAAACCAAGCGGAAAAAACACTCTTTGTGACTCTCAGGAAACTATCGCAATTACATGAAGGTATTTTTAACTTGAAGAAGTTGTTGGGAATTGCTTAATGAATATTTATTTTAGCAGTTTCCTATAATGTGTTCGGTTTTGTGTGTTTAATTGAATTTTACAACTTCTTAATGTTTTTCAGCCGAGTTTTAAAACGAAGGTCAGAACCAACAACTTTTAGGATCTACACCAGTGTGATTACTCATGCTATGAATATGTTGAGTTCAAATGTACTTATATCATAATAAGATGTCATGGCCTTTATTCAATTTCACGGGCATAGAGGTGCATGATCATCAACAACTTCTGGACGCGCAGTTTGCACCAGAAAAGTTGGATAGGAAGCACATGTGGTATTCACTTGATAATTTTTCGTTTTTCTTCAGGTATGCTTTCGTGCTACCTTCATAAAAATGTTTCCAAATATCATGACAGATTAAGCGCCTTAGGTAGTATATTTGTTTTGTCAACTTTCATTGCACATATAAGAAATTGTTGGGAAAGGATAGAAACTTTGATCAACGGATTCTGTTCTACTTAGAAAACTACGATGGCTAGGAATATTTTTGTATTTTAGTTAAAGAGCTTTATTGTCTTCATTAATCCAATGTTTCGTCTGAATTAAGCAAAAGTAGCGAAAATGGCACTACGGTTTGGAAGCTCACTTACCGCCTAATAGATTCAGCCATTTATTTCCAAACAGGTTAGAGACTGCTTAATGATATATACCTGATGTTTCTTACTGTTTTTTTCTATACATCACACACCCGTTGTGGCAAGTTTGTGTAGAGAGAATATATATCTCCAACAGATATGTACCTAAAAAGACATGTCCAAATTTTTAAATAAAAAATAGCCCCTTATAATCGTAGTAACCAACATTTTGTTCTAAATAATGTAAAAATTCTTGATTGAATGGTGTTTTCATATGCTAGAACGTAAGTATAGAAATGGTTATAATTACAATTTTAATATTTGGCATAATAATATTTGTTCTAATTTTTGTAGGTTGGTGATCCGATCAACGACCATAACTGTTGAAAAAGACCTGAACACATGGACACTGCACGAACCAATCCTGGATACTCAGATACACTCTTTAGAACAGCCTCAAGAGTTTTTGAATTTGCTGATACTTATAGGGGAGCTTATAGTGATAACACAAACGTCAGGGATTGCGTTTGCCTATTTTATTGCGATTTTGATGGATATAAGGTAAGCAATACTTTCCTTCCCTATCATCTAGGTATTTTAAAACTTGATATATTTGGCATTTTTATATGTAAAACCGTCCTTCTCAACTCACTATTAACTCTGAACGTTTCGGTGATCAGGTTGCAAGGGAAAATGAAAGCTTGGAAACACACAGGACTAGAAAGACCAGATAAAGTATTTTTAAACTCTCAACCTCCATTTGTGTTATGAAATTTGTGTTGCTAAAATGATGCAATTTATTTTTAAGGTTGTAAGCATTTTTATGAAAAATTACGTAAATGGTTCATTATGTACATGCCGCAACTGCGTGTACTAACTGTTACTGTTATCTTTGCTTTTGTCTTTATACGGTCTTCCAGTTTTTATGCTTCTTAAAAAAAACCCGTGCTCCGCAGCGAAGCGCGGGTTAAAAACCTTATTGGGTATATTGTTTAATAATGTGTGGAGAAGGCACTTGAGGTTCCCTATGGCTATTGAGTTGCTACACCTTGAGGAGCTTAAGAGTTTAGAGCGGTGGGAACGGTTGAGCCGTTCGGCTCGTGCCATTCTCACGTCAGCAAAATGCTGAACGGCACCAGAAACTGAATGACACCACATTTGCTGGGGCATCTGTTGGCACCACTTTTTTGGTGTTGGGCTATTTTTTTATTTACTTAATTAAAAAAATACCCAATATAACTAAAATTTAATTCATTAAAATAAAAAAACATTTCATTAAATTAGAAAAAAACATTACATAGAAATAAAACATTACATAAGATTAAACATTACATAAAATTAAAATTACAAACTAATCATTATTCGATAAATGCTCCACAAGGTCCTGTCGAAGACCGATGTGTGTTTTTTATCTCGAAGTTTTTTTGACTTCCTAATATGTAAATTGCATCTTTCGACCCAATCTCGGTGAATATTTGACATTGGATTAACGAACAAATCTCTCATATTCACTTCAAATCTTTCGTCGTTCAATATCATGTTATGTAACATTATACAACAATACATGATTCTTTTCAGCGTGTTGATTTGGTAAGGACGAGCTGGTTGTCGTATAATTCCCCAACGACCTTGTAGGACTCCGAAAGCTCGTTCAATATCTTTCCTTGCAGCTTCTTGAACTCTTTTAAACTTCAAGGATTTCTCATCCCTTGCAACAGGAAACGTTTTGACAAACGTAGACCATGCTGGATAAATACCGTCGGCTAAATAGTAACAGTTCCTATATGTATGTCCGTTTACTACAAATGGATATTCCGGAGCGGTATCAGCAAGTTCATCACCAAATAGTGGGGAACCATATAACACATTTAGATCATTATTCGCCCCTCGAACCCTAAAATATGCATGCCAAATCCACAATCTTTGATCCGCCACAACTTCTAACATAATAGTTGGGTATTTATGATCCCTTCTTTTAAACTGCCCATGTAATGCCTTTGGGCAGTTTCTCCAATCTCAATGCATACAATCAATACTCCCGAGCATTCCTGAGAGTCCATGTTTTTGTTCGTGCAATTGATACGTGTTTTCGATATCCGCTGCAGTGGGTTTCCTTAAAAACTTTTCAACGTATAAAACATGTATGCATTTAGTAAAGTTATCTAAACATTCTCGTGAAGTACGTTCAACAATTTGCAAATACTCATCAAATGCATCAGGTGCAATGTCGTACGCTAGTTGGCGTATGGCGGATGTGCACTTCAAAATAGGACCAATACTTAAACGACTGGTCGCATCGTAACGTGGTTTAAAATAAGTAAAGTACTCTGGAAAAGGCTCAACATCATAACTTAAGATATTGTTGACTATTTTATTAAAAAGTGTAGAGCTAATATGATACCTTCGCCTAAAATTTTCTTCCGGATATTTAGGTTCAAATTCATCGTTACCAAAATAGTCTTCGAGTAGCCGTTGTTCCGCAGTTTCTCGTTCACGAGGTATGTATGTCCTCCTCCTCTTTGGATCCGAGCTCGAACCCCCGGCCTCTTGCTCACACAAAGCTACAAAATGTTCATACGCCTCATAATCCCGCGTATATCGATCATAGTCACTTTGAAAATAAACATCATAATGATCGTATGTGTCGTAATCGATAGGATTATTGGGATCCATAGGTGAAAGAAAATTGGATATTATTGAAGTAGAATATATATTGGAAGTGTGTGTGAAATATAAAATAATAAGGAGATATTTATAGGATTTTTAAGGGGTAAAAATATGATTTTTTGGGATATAAAAATTCAAAAATGCGCTCCTCCAACAGCCATAAACGGCTAGTTTTTTAAAAGAAATAATAATAATAATAAAAATAAAAAGAATAGAACGGCGTGGGCTGGTGGGAACGGCGCGAGCACCGGAGTCGTGCGCCGTTCGTTCGGCTCGAGCCGTTTTTTGGCGCATGGGAAGAACGCAACCGTTCCCCCCACCTCTTAGGGTCTGTTTGGTTTGTAAGTGGGTTTGAGATTTGATTTTAGATTTGGTTTAGGATTTGGTTTAGAATTTGAATTTAGAATTAATGTAGGAGAGATAAAATAATAATATGTAATAAAAAAAATATATTTTATAAATTAGTTGATAAGATATCAAATGATGTTGTATTTTTTTTATTCATTTGATTAAGTATATTGTGAGAATTGAAATATGTGTGGGACTCATATTTGGTTTGGATTTGTAAAAGGTGGCTTACTCATATTGAATCACATTTTAGCATCATGACCCACAATTTTGTAAATTCATATCGTATCAAACGAGTATTTTTGACTTTGAAAGGATTCCATAAATCCAAAAGTGCCCAACCAAATTGCCCGTTAGTGTCACAGTTCCACCTCTCCACCAAAGACATACAGTCTTTTAATACGGCTGATTCGTGTGGCTTTTCGGTAAAAGCAATTAGGCATCTCATTGTGAACACGATTGCACCCATGATCCCCTCATCTACTAGATGGAACCGTTTTATCCCAATTAAGTTAAACATATCTTCTTGGAGAGCCATAAATGAGCGGCCAAATACAATCTTGACATGAGGGGTACGTATTGACCTACAAACGGTTAGATGTCGCATTTGTGATGATGGAATTGAGACGGAGTTATCTTCTCGGCCAATGCAAAGTGCCAATCGATACTTGGCTTGTTTTCAAGTGGCGGGGCTTATCAAAGTACCCTAAACACTCAACAACTTAATTACTTGAGTCGAAAATAAGGACCAAAAAACATAGCACAAATTTGTTTTGATGTAGTAGTCCAGCAACGACTTGGATCATTTGGAGATACTCAAACCAAATGTGTTTTGACCTTAAATTGCTCCGTAAGAACACTCTGTGCTAGGGATGAAACTAACATCTTTCCACACTCTTAGTTGCTTTGTAGGAGTAAAAAAACCAATCTTGAATTGGATTGGTTGGATCTCAAATCCAATATTGGCTTGTACAAATACACTGCAATGTTTTCTCTTCTAGTTAGTAAAGTTTCCGTTTAGAAAATAATAATATTGATAGTGGTGTCTGTCTTCGAGTGTTTAATGTCAAAACTGAATTGAACCAGTTTACGAACCTCCAAATAGACCACAACGAGGTTTGAACAACTACGTCAAAACATCGATCTTTGAATATATTACTAAGATTTTAGAGGTGGGTGACAAATTTATAAACTTATTCTTGAATCTTGACATATGATTTTTATAAGAGCAATGCTACATCCACAAAAGATGACAGACACTTGTCATGCAAATATTGATGATGAAAATGATGAAAGAGAAAAGCATACAAAATTATTGGTCCAACTCACATACCATGTCATTGTTTGGATAATTTTTTGTAAAATTTTGGTAGATGTATCATTTTTCCTTTTATATGCCATTGAATAAAGGAATATAAAAGTGTGTATCTTTAGATTAATTTGCTTTAAATGCATATCATTTTTTCCCATATATCCATCTATAAATTCACCACATGCATATCTCTCTCAACACACATTTAGAAATGGAAAAATTATTTAGTAAAATCGCCTCTACCATCTTCAACAGCTTTCCACATATATGGAACCAAACAAGCTCAAGTATTGACAAACCAGAAATCCTCAATCAGTTCAAAAACATCATGGAATACATGATCCGTTCATTCCACAAACGTGGGATACAAATCAGTCACTTGTTTAACATCATCTCCACCGGTGCCAACAACTTACAACACAAATGGAACCAAACAAAGTTCACACAAACCAACACAACCGAAACCCTCAACAAGTTCATTTTTGGTTTCTGGGATGTATATGCAAAGTTGCTAAACCACTGTCCATCCTCCGATAACATGCAGCAAAAATGGAACGATATCAACGAACAGTACAAACTGACTGATAACATGCAACACAAGTGGAATGAGTTCAATGAACAACACAAGCTAGTTGACAACATACAACAGAAATGGACTCAACTCAACCAACAATACAAGGTAACCGACAACATCGGCAACATCTTTAAACACTTCCTCACTAACGTCAAAAACATTATCGAACACGTTCTTCATTCATTAAACAACATGTTCCCGCCCGAGACACGTAATGAGCAAATCCGCTACTTGCTTAAAGTAGCAGCCGTCATTGTCTTGTCTCTAGGCTCCGTGATTTGCATGTACACGTGTTTGGGCTTTATTTTCAGCTTCTTATTTACACTTATTTGCTACATTGTTAAGCTCTTGTTTATGTTCATCATCTGCATCATCAGAATCTTGTTGTGGTCTGTTACTTCTGTGGTGAAAGTCAGCGTCTACCCTTTGACCGCTGTTTTTCGATTTGTGACTGTTATTTTAAGATGTGTGAGGCAGTGTTTGTGGTTTGGAGGTAACGTGGGTGTGAAGATGATGAAAGCACCTGGTAAACCTACAGTTATGATAGCACGGGCTGTGTTTGAAGCTAATCCTAAACAGTATTTTGCTAACCTTCGTGGCAAGGTTTAGTACGTAATCTTTTTTCAAATGCCAGGTTTTTGAGCAGCTTAGCAGTTACTGATGTTGTAACTTAAATTATGCTTTGTTGATGCCGGTTCAGTGTAATATGTCGTTTTTGTTATGATCTTCAAGTATTTGATGTGATCTGGAGTTTATGATTATATGATTTCTTTTGTTACGATTTTATTATCTACTCTAAAGTGACATGCGTACTCTAAAAGTTATTTACAGTAACAAACTAACAATTACACATTTACACATATAATGGACATATATGGTATCAACTAACAAACCCCCATAGAATATCGGGTTATGTAGTGATGTTAATATCGTAGAACATCGTAGATACTTTGTCAATCACTTTATTTTCTTGAGTTAATATTGTAGTGATGTTAATATTCCACAAAATCTAGCATTGATATGCTATTTGTTGATCGATGTATTTTCACAAACTAACAATTAATGCATGTACGATATTCTATGGGGGTTTGTTATTTTTATCTCATTCGAGATAAATTATCTCAGTCTTTAGTATCTCTCGTAGAATGTCCCATATTTATTGTCCATATTTGACTTTTTGAGTCTTTCTTTGTCAATTTTGACCTTAAATATTTTTGTTTGTGTTATATAATACCTGATGAAATATATACCAATAAAAAATACATTTAAATTTCAATCTATTTAAATATTATGCATCAAATATTAAACAGCACAAACAAAAATATTCAAAGTCAAAGTTGACGATAAAAGACTTAAAAAGTTAAATATGAACAATAAATATGGGACGGAGGTAGTAACAATTAATATTCTACAAAGTCTTTGTTTGATCAAGTTAGTGGTGGGGAAAAAGCTTTACTTCAATAGAAAAAAACTTTTTAAAAAACTTTTCTTGGATAAAAAAAAGTCTTTGTTCTACGAGAGATACTTTTATTAACAAAGAGTTTTAATGCATGTAGCAAATAGCATATCAATTCTCGTTTAGAATAAGTATTAAAATCCTCTTGAATAAGATAAATTTAAGTGTTGATCGATGTATTTGCTACATGCATTAAAGCTCTTTGTTAATAAAAGTATTTGCTACATCGATCAACAATTAAATTATAAATATTATCATTTTAAAAGAGTTGACTTTGCACATTCACTATTCACTTTAAGCATTGTAGTTACAGTGCTACAGTGATGGGCCAAAAATTTTAGCATAAAAAATTTAGGCCGGCCCTATTAGTTTTTTTTTTTTAAATTGTTGGCACAAAATAGAGAGGAAAAAATGTTACAAAAGTACCGACGCATTCAGATAAAAAAATACCCGCGGTAAGATTTTCAAATTGACTTAAACAGTGTCATTTTACACCATGAGACCAAAAAAAAAAATTCGCAAAAAAAAAAAAAAAAAAAAAAAAATGACGTCACGAACACTGCGTAAGACCATAGAAAAATATAATAAAACATGATGATGAAAAAAGTAAACTCGCACTATTAAATATGAGACCGACAAAATAAACTCGCACAAAGTTAAAAGAAAAAAAAAGAATTAATGACGCGCAACAACGCGCGAAAAATTAACGCCCCACAGTAACGTGCAGTAAAAAATAAACTTACACTGTTAAACATAAAAAAAAATACCTCACAACAACGCGCGAAAAAAAAAAAAAAAAAAAAAAAAATTAACACCCACGACAACGCGCAAAAAATTAACGCCCGCAGCAACGCGCGGATATCTTTGCTTGTTTATCTCATTCGAGAGGATTTTAATACTTATTCTAAACCAGAATTGACATGCTATTTGCTACATGCATTAAAGCTCTTTGTTAATAAAAGTATCTCATAAAACAAAGACTTTTTTATCCAAGAAAAGCATTTCAAAAACTCTTTTTCTATTGAAGTAAACCTTTTTCCCCCACCACTAACTTGATCAAACATCTACTCCCATCATAAACTATTTTTATGTAAATACATAAAGAAAAGCTTTACGAAGGCTTTGTTTGTATCGGAGTGCAATTAGCTGTAACCTTTGACCGCTGTTTTTCGATTTGTGACTGTTATTTTAAGATGTGTGAGGCAGTGTTTGTGGTTTGGAGGTAACGTGGGGGTGAAGATGATGAAAGCACCTGGTAAACCTACAGTTATGATAGCACGGGCTATGTTTGAAGCTAATCCTAAACAATATTTTGCCAACCTTCGTGGCAAGGTTTAATTAGTACGTGATCGTTTTTCAAATACCAGGTTTTGTGCTAGCAGCTTAGCAGTTACTGATGTTTTAACTTAAGTTATATATGCTTGTTGATGCTGGTTCGGTGTAATATAATAGTCTTTTTGCGCTATTCAGATGCTTTCAAGTATATACAGACATGTCTGATCCTTCATGGAACATTTAATGATTATATGACTTTCATTTTTGTTTACGCATTTTATTATCTACTCTAAAGTGACAAGCGTACTCTAAAAGTTGTTTACAGTAACTAACAATTACACATTTACACAAATAATGCACATATATGGTATCAAGTAACAAACCCCATAGAATATCTGGTCATGTAGTGATGTTAATATCGTGGAACATCGTAGATACTTTGTCAATCACTTTATTTTCTTGGAGGATTAGCAACATAGTATGAATCAAGTTCATGTTAAATTTGAGGTATAAAACTTTCAAACATGACCGTCCCAATAATTTTTATAGGCCGTCAAATACGAGAATAGTTGTTCTCATAATTTTAGAAACATTGAGTTAATCTGTACGCATCAATAATTATTTGTCTGTGAAATTGTGAAAATACATCGATCAACATTTAAATTTATCTCATTCGTGAGGATTTTAATACTTATTCTAAACCCGAATTGATATGCTAATTGCTGCATTAAAGCTCTTTGTTAAAAGTATCTCTCATGAGAGGTAGAACATAGACTTTTTTTTGAGAGGTAGAACATAGACTTTTTTTTATCCAAAAAAAGTCTTTGAAAAACTTTTCTCTATTAGAGCCTTAGGTGTAGTAACGCCGGCAACGGCGTTCCATACGCAGATCCGCTTTTTACTACAGACCGCGTATGTCTGGCAGTTTGGCCCAATCGGTCTTTGGTCCGGGTTGGCCAGGCCCACGCACGTTGGGGTTGATTTAAAAAAAAAAATCATTTACCCCCTCTAAACGGCTATATACTAGTTTTAATTTTCCCCCTTATTTTTAAAAAGTTACCAAACACCCCTTAACGGCTAGTTTTATTATAAATAAAAAATAAAAAAAATTACAAAACAGCCTCTAACGGCTATATTTAAAAAAAAAAAAATTCATTTTACCCCCTCTCACAAAAACAACGACTATATAAATACTTCAGATACCTCTATAATATTTTTCACACAAAAAAATAACATACAATTACAACAAAAAACACTACACAAGCTAACTCTCACCAATGACCTAAAAATCAGAACCGTTTTTTGCGATATCGAATGAAGAAAACAGACGCATTCTATTTAGAAAAAGCTGTCGAGTAATTCACGAAGGCTAATACAACAGAAGTTCAACACATTGACCCTTCACAACCGATCTTCCGTGACCGTGAGAGATGCCGAAAGAACGTCTACGTGCCTGATTATTTTGATGATCATTGTAAGTGTATCCTTTATAACTATTTTCGGTAATAAGATTTCTTATGAGCCGTAAAATTTTTCTAAAAATTGTCAATTGGGCATTTTCAAGTTATACGGCCGATCCTCTCCACACCTTTTCATTTCTTCAAATCTACGACTTGATTGTACGGGTCGAATGAGTATTAGTGTCATTATAAAGTGGCAAGCACTGGTCCATAACGTCAATGGCATACGGCACAGCACCCGCACCGTTGAATGAATATTGCAAATATTGAGCATACAGCACGAGATGCTGCGTATTTTGTCTTTCTATGTGGTGCAGTCCTAGAATTGTAAAAAGTGCCGAAAGTATTTAAGAAAGCAACACATAATTGAAGACTGTTTTATTTTTTTTTTTTTTTTTTTATTTTCTCTTTTATTTTTTTTTTTTTTTTTTTTTTTTTTTTTTTTTTTTTATTTTTTTTTATTTTTTTTTTTATTTTTTTTTTTTTTATTTTGTTTATTTTAGTTTTTTTATTTTTTTATTTTTTTTTTTTTTATTTACACACATTTTGTTTTATTATTTATATTTTTTTTTTTTTTTTTTTTTTTTTTTTTTTTTTTTTTTTTTTTTTTTTATTTTTATTTTTTTTTTTTTGTAAAAAAATACACAAAAGCATAACAATATTCTGGAGTTTTCCGGGAATGCTTGGAAGTAATTGATTGTATGCATTGGGAATGGAAAAAATGTCCCAGATGTCATGGCAAGGACAATTCGGTAGGGTGAATAAAATACCCTATACTAATAATGCAGTGACAGCTGTAGCTTCGCATAAGATCTGTGGATTTGCATGCGTTCTTTTATGAGGCTGGCGGGTCAATACACCGTAATATTAATGTTTTTAGACAATTCCTCCGTTATTTCGATGACCTATGTAGATGAACTTAGCCCCTGTGGGTTGCCGTATGTGGTAAAAACGGTATATCAGTATCGTAATGGTTATTACTTGGCTGATGTAATGTTAGAGCGCCGATGAGTGGCAATTTCGTTCAATCATTCACGAGTACGCAAAAACGATCCGAAGCTACGTCTTAAACAGCGTCAAGAAAGTGGCACGAAAGAGGTCATAACTGCTTATCGGTGTTTTCTCCAAGGACGTATGGGACTTATTCAATCACCGGCCCGTGCATACGAATCAACAATTACGTAGATCATTATCTGGTGATCGATAATGCATAACAAGAATATAGAAGATGCAAAATAATGTCGGTTGTTGACTGAAACATGTTATTCTAATCTGTCAAGGTCACATGCAAACAGTGTGGATACGAGTCGATGTCAAACCCAAACCGTCGTAAAGCAAAAGAATTAAGAGACAAAGATACGCAAAGTTAGTCTCCAATCACAACCCCTATTAACCATATTACGTCGCGAAGTTTAAGAAGCATCGGAAGAGATTATTCGCCGGGCGTATTTTTTTTTTTTTTTTTTAATTTCGGGTATTTTTTTTTAATGTGTGTTTCTTTTTCAGTAATTGTAATGTTATTTGAATTTTTATGAATGAAATGGTTAGTTTGTTAAAAGAATGAAATAATTGTTTAGGGGGTTTTATGAAAATAAAGAGGTGAGTGGTGTTATTTGGTGTTATGATTAGGGGAGTGGTGTTGGTGTTGGTGTTATGCTGATGTGGCGCTGACGTGGCAGTAAAAACTTGGTGTTGCTAAGTTATGATACCTGATGCTCTTAAAGTAAATCTTTTTTTCCACTACTAACTTGAGCAAACATCTATTAACTATTATGATACTCTCTCTTTCTTAATATATTTGTCCTGATTTGACTTTTTAAAGTTTTTTTTATCAACTTTAGGTTTTAATATTTTTGTTTATGTTATATAATACTTAATGAAAATTATACCAATAAAAACTACATTTAAAAACTAATATATTCATATATTTTATATCAAGTATTATATCATACAAACGAATTTAGTTAAGATCGAAGTTGAAAAAAGAAGACTTTAAAAAGTTAAAAGAGGATAATTATTTTGAGACGGAGAAAGTAGTAAATACATAAAGAAAAGCTTTACGAAGGCTTTGTTTGTACCGGAGTGCAATTGAACATAATACTAATCCTCGTGAAACAGTGTCGGGCTCCCATTTTGGGCCTGGGCTCGGTTACTGTTCATCGGCCCAAAAAAAACTTTTTTGTCCCATTTTGGGCCCGGGCTCGGTTACTGTTTATCAGGCCAAAAAAAAATTATAATGCCCCCTTCTTTGGCCAAAAAAAAAAAATTACAGGACGTATTCTCATTTTTAATTATTTACGACTTTCTATCGGCCTGGGCAAAAAATAAATAAATAAATAAATAATTTCCCTTTATTGAAAAAAAAAAGAAAACCCTATATCGGGCATTATACCATATATCATTAACAATAAACCCGCACAAAATACAATAAGAAAAAAAAATGCCCCGCAGTAACGCGCGATTGTCATTTAATATAAGAAAAAAAGCAAATATTAAACATGAGACCGAGTGCCGGGGCTTCCATTTTGGGCCTGGGCTCGGTTACTGTTCATCGGCAAAAAAAAACTTTTTTGTCCCATTTTGGGCCTGGGCTCGGTTACTATTTATCAGCCCCAAAAAAATAATTATAATCCCCCCTTCTTTGGCCAAAAAAAAAATTACGGGACGTATTCTCAATTTTAACTAGTTACGACTTTCTATCGGTCTGGGCAAAAAAAATAAAATAAATAATTTCCCTTTATTGAAAAAAAAAGAAAACCCTATATCGGGCTTTATACCATATATCCTTAACAATAAATGCACAAAATACAATAAGAAAAAAAATGTCTCGCAGTAACGCGCGATTGTCATTTAATGTAAGAAAAAAAGCAAATATTAAACATGAGACCGAAAAAATAAACCCGATAAAAAAATGCCCCACAACAACGCGCGAAAAACTAACGCCCGCAGCAACGCGCGAGTAATCTTGCTTGTTGGCTATAATAGGTAGGAGATATTGGGTTTAAATGATTTGAAAAGAAAAGTTATAAATGAACTGTGAATGGTCTAAGTAAAAAAAATACCAAGAGAAAGTAGTTACTCTTTTCGTTCCAATTTTATTTTTTATTTTTTTATGTTCTAATTTAATTGTGTACTACTAAATATAAATAAAGAAGTTTGATCAAATTTATTATATTATCTTTATTTAAAATTATTATTACAAATCATAAAGAAGACTTTATCTAATCAGCTGAGGGTAAAACTATTATTTTGTCAAAAAGTAATATTAATTGTTTATCGACTAACAACCTGGATACTAGTGCGGATTACCTCGAAAACGATTGAAGAACACACACGAGCAATCTATATCGACAGAAAAGTAAATAACACGAGCACGAAAGATTAACCCTAACCAAACATTTGATTAATAAAGAAAGAATGAAGTGACAAGATCCCTCCCCCTCACCTCTTTTTATAGAGATGAGGGAGGAGAACAAACCCAAAAACACATGGGCTGGACTTGGGACACAAGTTAACCCACGACAACTCAACACTTGACTACCCTGGACTTTTGCTAAAATAAAGACTAAACATAACAATTTCCACTTTAGGCTTTATATTAGCCTACACCAACATTCAGCAACTCCAAGCAATGTTGTAATTTGAGTCTAGGTACCACCTTCGTCAAGACATCCACAGCATTGTGTTTAGTATCCACCTTCAGAACTTTAAATGTCTTTGCTTCCAAGACCTCTCTGATAAAGTGATAACACACATTGATGTGCTTAGTCCTTTCATGAAAAACATGATAACGCGATAAGTGAATCGCGCCCTGCTTATCACAATTAACTACCACAGTGTTAAGCTCTACGCCTAACTCTTCCAAGAGTCCCCTTAGCCAAATAGCTTCCTTCACAGCCTCCGTAAGGGCCATATACTCCGCCTTTGTAGTTGAAAGAGCCACCACGTGTTGTAGCGTTGCCTTCCAGCTTACAACACATCCACGTACTAAAAATGCGTAACCAGTGATAGGACTACCTTTATCCGGATCCTTAGCGTAGTCTGTATCAACAAAACCTGTTACGTCCACATGGTTGCCACGATCTGTGCCATACACCAATCCACGTTTGCAGTGCCCCGCAAATACTTCAAAATCCACTTCACTTCTTCCCAATGATTTTTACCTGGATTCGCCAAATATCTGCTAACTACACTTACTGCATACGCTGTGTCTGGTCTCGTGCACAACATCAAGTACATTAAGCTCTCAACCGCATTTGCATATGGCACCTTACTCATCCTTTCAACATCATAATCCCTAACCGGGCAATCCTTCAACGCTTGAAGTGCCCACCCAATGACATCTTAACCGATTTCCCATTGTCTATTCTAAAATTATTCAAAATCATAGAAACGTACCCGGATTGTGACACCCTCAGAATCTTACGACTCCGATCCCTAACGATCTCCATACCAAGAATCTTCTTCGCTTCCCCGAGCTCCTTCATGTCGAACTCCTTTTTAAACAAAGACTTGATAGATCCAATCTCAGCCTTGCTCTTACAAGCAATCAATATATCATCTACGTATAACAATAGATAGATATACTCACCTGGTGCATAACTCTTGTTATATACGCAGCTGTCGTAATTGCTACACTTGAACCCATTGCTCAGCATGTACACATCGAACCTCTTATACCATTGCCTAGGTGACTGCTTCAAACCATAAAGAAATTTCTTTAACAAACATACCTTATTACCTTGTTTATATCTCAGTGGTTGCCTCATGTAGATCACTTCTTCAAGATTTCCATGTAAAAATGTCGTATTTACATCAAGTTGCTCCAGCTCATAATCTTTACACGCAGTCAATGCAAGTATAACCTAAATAGATGTGTGTCGAACTATCGAAAAAAATACTTCATTGTAATCAATACATGCCTTCTGTGTGAATCCACGAGCCACCAACCTTGCCTTGTACCTAGGATTTTGAACACCTTCAATCCCTTCCTTTATCTTGAACAACCATTTACAGGTCACCAGCTTTTGCCCAACTGGATGATCTACTAACTCCCATGTCTTGTTCTTCCTCAGAGAATCCATCTCTTCTTTCATAGCAGCTTTTCACTTAGAACTATCTTCACAAGCAACTGCCTCTTGGTATGTCAACGGTTCATGAGTATCTTCTTCCTCTGCTGCAACAAACGCATAAGCAGCCATATTACTCTCATCTCGAAACCTCAAAGGTTTCGTTCTTGTCCTTCGCTCTCTATCCCGAGCCAACTGATAATCTGTGAGATCCGGTGTTTGATTAGTTTCTTGATCCCCAACATCTTTATCATTGCCATCTTCCTGATCTGTTTGATCTTCCTCAGGCGTATGATTATTTAACCTCTTCAGTTCCACCTCAACCTGTAATTCCTCAATAGACTTATCAGCACATGCACCAGAATCCTTCAACGTGTCTTTGTACATGACACTTTCATTGAAGACCACGTTCCTGCTAGTGACTATTTTAGGTGATTCATTATCAAGCCTATATAGTCTGTACCCCTTCACACCCTCGGGATACCCCAAAAGAACGCATTTTATCACTCTCGGCTCAAGCTTACATTGTTTATCGTGTGGATATGCGACACAGCCGAAAATCCTCAACATCCCATAATCACTTGGATGTCCCGACCACATCTCCATAGGTGTTTTTTTCTTAATCGTTGTCGATGGTGACCTATTGATAAGATATGCGGCCGTACATGTCGCTTCCGCCCAGAAGGTCTTGGGCAATCTAGACTGAATCAATAAACAGCGTACCTTATCCATGAGAGTTCTATTCATACGTTCTACTAACCCATTCTACTGTGGCGTCCCTATAACTGTCAGATGTCTAGCAATCTCACTCTCAATGCATAGCTGCTCAAACTCCCGGTTACAGAACTCAAGACCAATATATGTCCTCAGCTTCTTAACTGTCCTCCCAGTCTGATTCTCTACTAACTGCTAGCTTTCCAAATGCTTCATGTTTGAACCTGAGGATATAAACTCATACCCTCCTAGAATAATCATCAATAATAGATAAGAAATACCTCTTACCTCCCAATGATTCCACCTGAGACGAACCCCATAAGTCTGAATGAACATAGTCTATCACTCCCTGAGTAGTGTGCCTTCCTACACCGAACTTGACTTGATGTGACTTTCCCATAACATAATTCTCACAAAAATCAAGCTTACCAAGACTTTTCTTGCCAAACAACCCATGCTTTTCCTTGTAGTCCTGCCTCATTGATATGTCCTAGTCTTTTGTGCCAAACCTGCGCAAGACTGTCTTTTTCTTCAACACTAACATTAAGCTCACCTACCATTGCATGGCCATCCAAAGAGTATACGCAATCATCCCTTCGTATTCCAGATAAAATAACCCTGGAACCATTAATCACCTTGACTTTGCCCGACTGCAATTTTACGGTAAATCCCTCTTTTTCAAGAGTTCCCAGCGACATCAAGTTTCTTTTCAATTCAGGAATATACCTGACATTGTGTAACACAAAACTTGACCCATCTCTCAGTTGTATCCTCACCTTGCCAATACCTTTGATCTTACACTCCCTGTTGCCACCCAACTGTACACTGCCCCCATCGCATTTTAGAAAATCAAAAAGTATATCTAACTTGGGTGTCATGTAGCATGAACATCCTGAATCCATAATCCAATCTAGCAGAGCCTGTGCGCTCATCACCATCATCACCTCAGAATCGTCATAAATCGGATCACTAGAGCTTGGTTGCTCATCTTTCTTTCTTCGGACAATTTCTCTTCAAGTGATCCTTAGATTGGCAAATATAGCACTTGAGTCTTCCACCTCGAGACTTTGATCTTGACTGACGTGAATCCCTACGATCATTTCTTCCCCTTACATATAACCCTTCACCATCATCCCCTTTCGTCTTAGATCTTTCTTTGATTTCCTTTGAATTTAGTGTGGCCATCACGTCCTCCAAAGTCAAAGCTTCCCATCCATAGAGCAAGGTATCCACAAAGTGTTCGTATGATGCTGGTAAACAAGTGAGTAATAATAAAGCAAGATCTTCATCCTTGAATTTTACCTCAATATTTGCTAAATCAAGAACGATTTTGTTGAACTCATCTATATGCTTGGAAATCTTTCGTCTTCCCGGCATGTAGAATGTATACAACTTCTTCTTCAGGTACAACTTGTTGGCCAATGACTTTGTCATGTACAAAGTCTCGAGCTTTGACCAAACCCCCGCTGCAGTCCTCTCCCCGGTAACCTCAATCAGAACCTTGTTACCTAAACACAAAATCACAGCACTATGAGCTTTCTTGTTTAGCTCCGCTTTCGTTTGAGCTTATATATCCGTGGGTAAAACCTCCAAGGCTACTTCACATCCATGTTCGATTAATAAAGCACGCATCTTGATTCTCCATAACCCAAAATCACCAGTTCCATCGAATTTCTCGATATCAAACTTGGCCCCGTCATTCTTTAATCCTTTTGTTGATCGATTAAACCTTGTGATATACCCTCACAAAAATCGAAAACCCCAGCAAAGTACCTTATGCAATAATCTTTCACAATATATTATATGAATAATTTATTAATAAAGTACTAATACTTTACCACCAATGAATATATAATATTATTCAAATAGTTAAAATGTACTACTGTTCTTCTTCTTTTCCCTATAAATCACGTGACTTGTATCCTTTTTCTTTACCTTTATATGCTACAAACGAAACCTGTCTTGTCTTCTTTGTCAATACGAGCTGCTCCTTGACGTCCAACAAACCGAACGCAAGAACCCTTACTATTGCAGAACGAACAACAAGTAAACCTTCAACAAGATTCGACTCGCTTCCACACCTTTGAACCAAGGCTCTGATACCACTTGTTAGTTTGTGATCGACTAACAACCCGAAAGCAAGCTCGCGGAACCTGAAACTTGTAAAGATGAATCGACACACCACAACAAGTATAGATCGACAGAAAAAGGAAAGAAAAAGAGGCACAAGGTTTAAACCCTAATCAAATGATTAGTATTGAAAGAATGAAGTGACAAGATCCCTCTCCCCTCACCTCCTTTTATAGAGATGAGGGGAGAGAACAAACCCTAAAACACATGGCTGGACTTGAGACACAAGTTAACACACGACAACTTAACACTTGACTACCCTCGACTTTTGCTCAAATAAAGAATAAACATAACAATACAGGTTGCTACCAACAACTTTTCATTGGAAAATAAGCTCGGGGAAGGTGGTTTTGGTCCTGTATACAAGGTATTCTATGATCCTTTAGTAATGTCGTGTCACTTGAGTTTGTGTAGTTTTTTTATTAAGAATTTTGAGCTAATCACAGGGCAAGCTAGAATATGGAAAGGAAATACCAGTAAAATGACTGTCAAGGAACTCCGGGCAAGGTCTTGTAGAGTTTATGACGGAAGTACAATTGATTATAAAGCTTCAACACAAGAATCTTGTTCGTCTTTTGGGTTATTGCGTAAAAGGGTCTGAACGGCTTCTCATCTATGAGTTTATGGCTAACAACAGCCTTGACACATTCCTTTTCGGTTCGTATTTACTCTATTTTTTTTCACAGTTATTTGATCCCTTTGGAGACACATCCTTAGAAAATAGAATTTGTTGAATGACAAACCTATTTGTCGCAAACGTACAGTTTGTAGCATATTTTTCTTATGTGTCTCTTAACCTGAATTTTTAACAAATTAATGCAACAGATACTAACAAGTGTGAAGAACTGGACTGGGCTACGCGCACCAACATTGTCATTGGAATTGCCAAAGGACTACGGTACTTGCACGAAGACTCGCGTCTCAAAATTATTCATCGGGACATGAAGGCAAGCAATATTCTTTTGGATAATGAGATGAACCCGAAAATTTCAGATTTTGGGACAATTAGAATATTTGGAGGTAATCAAATGAAAGCTGCCACTAACCGAATCGTTGGAACTTAGTAAGCTCATGATCTAAGCTACTAGCTAGTGACACATCATTGCTGCTAAAACCGTCACATATAATTTTGAACACATAATTATCCACCTGTATTTTTTTTATCATACGTACACAAATTGCTTTTTGTGCAAAAAAAGTGTTATTATATATTTCTACTGAAGATGAGACTTGATGTGACAGTGGATACATGGCACCAGAGTACGCAATGGAAGGGCTATTCTCAACAAAATCTGACATCTATAGTTTCGGTGTGTTGCTGCTAGAAATTGTTGCTGGACAACGAAACAACAGGTTCTCTTACCAAGACCGGCCCCAAAACTTCCTCTCAACCGTAAGCAATTCATATTTTGATTTTCATTTGTATAAATCGTAGGGTCTATGTTGACTATCGCGAATCTTATCAATCTTTAACGTCTTAATTACTGAAGGCTTTTCGTTTATGGAAAGAAAACAAAGGAGAACAGCTGATAGATAGTCGCATAATTCAAAATTTCTCGATTGATGAAGCTCTTAGATGGATAAATATCGCATTATTATGTGTCCAAGAAGACCCTCATGATCGCCCAACCATGTCCACTGTTGTATTCATGCTCGAAGGTCAATGGTCCGCGAACCTTCCTGTACCATATGAACCACCAGTGTCGTTTGCTAGATCTGCACCTGTTGTCTCTGAACAAACTACGACAACTGGTGACCAGACTGAACATCTTTCTGCCAGTATAACAAGTTCCACTACGGCTTCTAGATCGATGGGTTAATGAAAATTTTCAAGGGAACTTACATGCATGTAGAATCATTGTTTTTGTGCATATGAGTAGTTAAAATTGATACTTGATTTTTCTAGGAACAAGCAGCTAGGAAAGGATTTATAGTCATAGATAGCATGCCTTTTTATTTATTCATCACAATCGTGTAAAGCTCTACACATATATTAACGTCTTTTAATTTCAAAGTGGTAAGGCAAGTAAAGCTAGGGCTTTAGGCCCCTAATTTTTTAAAGCCCCAGATTTCGTAAAACCTAGTAT
>BQNB010082573.1:0-5000 GCA_026074375.1 Tanacetum coccineum
AACAGATATGAGCATGTGAGACTAAAGATCAGCGTATGGCAAAGTCTAAGTGAAAGAAGATCACAAAGTAATTCAGAGAATTAAAGCTTAAGCAAGACAAAGATCAAGATCAAGTCATCACATCAAGTTCTGAAGATCATGATCAAGGTGTTAAAGATTGAATTACCGAAGCACAACAAGTGAAGTACCCTATCAACAATGAGCTAAAGAGACAAGCACGAGTGAGCTTCTCATGACCTCATCTAGGGGGAGATTGTTAGGATCACATAAATGGTCCTAAACAAAGAAGCTTCGGTCACTCGAAGATACAAGACAAAAGTCTAGCTCGAAAGTCAATGTTAATTAATGTTTATTATGTATAAGGGCCAAGATGTAAAAAGCCCAAAAAGAAAGCCCTCAAAGGCAAATCCTTATTAGTATAAATACACCTAGTTTAGTCAAAATTAGGTTAGCTTCTCCATTTTATATTTTTCATCTTAAGGGTTTGTAGCCTCTCTTTGTTTCTTTCAATAAAAAGTTCTTAATGTTTAATCTTTTGTGCCATTGATCTTGTGCTTAATCCATGGAATGATCTAGGGATCCTACACTTTCCTAACGCAATCTTATCTCTTAAGGGCTGTTTGGATTCAGGGGTTGTTTGGGTTTAGGGGTCATTTAGGAATGCATAATAAGACTGCTTACAAATAGAAAATGATGGCACGACTGGTTGCTGAACCGACCGAAATCACTGAGCGTATAATGCTCATTTGTTACAGGACAGTTTTTTTAATGATTATAGGAAAGTTATCAGACTAATAGTTTATTCTCAAATTATTTTCAATTATCTTAATGTAGATCGTAAAAAACGGTTGCTCAGGACGCCATGGCCACTGTGGCTAACTGCTTGGATAGGAAAAGAATAGTAGGCGCCTCTAAGGGTCTAGAAAAGGCACAAGTAATATATACTTTTCTATCAGTTTAAATCGTAGCTTCTCTATGTTGAAATAAGTACAAGGTGGTGGTAGTTCATTGATATAAATGAGTTGTCTGTGTTTTTTGCAGACCTGGTCTCTATATAAAAACGCGAAAGAAGGTGCAGGATCAGCATACCAGAAGGCAAAAACTGTGAAGGAGGGTGCGAGTCTGCCATGTGGCACGCAACTGAGAAGGCGAAATAGGGCGGTCAATGGACGATGGAGTAGGCTAAATAGAAGACGAAAAAAGAATGGGACGCAATGGTAAAAATATAACGCTCTTATCGATATCACAATAATTATGAACTTTTTTATGTGTCAAACGGGTCGGGTTGAGATGTGTATGCAAATCTTACCCATATGGTGTATAACCCGTGTTTTGTTATGAGCTTATGTGAATTCTACTGGTGTTTTGTTATCCCATGTTTTGCATTGAAACTTATGGGATTAGATAAGCTTATCACATAAGCTTATCATGATTCAAAATAAGCTTATTTAAGCCCATAATTTCAAAAATAACCCGGAAAATGGGCTTATGAAACTTAAGATGAAGTCACAGAAGCTGATAAGCCCAAAAATATGCTTAGGCAAATGGCTTATGAACTTATAAATTAGAGCCATTTTATAATCTTTAGTTCTGTTAGCTGTTTAAATTGGCAAACCACACCAGTAATGAATGTATCTTCATTGGATGTCCCGCCTTATATTGGCAATGGGCCACTGAACGTACCTATTTGTCAATCGATTTTTGCATAAAATTATCTAAATGCAAATCAGTGCAAAATATGAATAACGCAAACTGTGTACATATATTTGGTCTCACTAGTTACCCAATATGTAACAGTTACTTGATGTGTTTTAGTTTTTTCAAAGCCATAAATGCTTAATTCTTGGCTGTCTTGCAGTGGCTTATGGCATAAAGAGGAAAAAACAATGAGCTACCTAATGGATGATTAATGTCAGTGAGGAAGACGACGCTGAGTCACCAATACCTTTCATAGCTACCAGACGTGGCCAGCAAGTGGGGATCCACATCATCAGTTATGTTTTTTGTACACACCTGCGTGTTCTAACACTATAGTGGATTAAGAAATATAAATCTAATAACTTATAGTACTAAAAAAGTTTTAAGTTTAATTTGAAATGTGCTAAAAATGAGTAATCCCAGATAACCTCAAACCTTCATTTTAAACATTGTTAATCTGCTTTTTAATCTTATAGAATATGTTGTAGGAGTACAGTTATATGCATACACTTGGCATCACACAACATGTATGTCGAAATCTTCTTTACCGGTAAGTAATTCAAACAAAATCAGTCCAAATATGTAAATATTAGTTGCCTCACATGGATATGATTTTTCAGTTTAGATTTCCACAGATGATTGGATTCGTTTTGTATGCTATACGAATCTTACCATAGTCTATTACTCCATTCGACCCTTTTTAAGGTATATATATCTGTAGGATTAGTAAGTATCATTTTTAAATACGTTTTGAGGGTTCTGTTGTGATGTTTTTTCAAGTTAGTTTAGTACAACGGCACACGAGTGGCTTTGTATTGCATTATGATAATGAAGATGCATATGATATTTTAGAGGTAGCAGTGCATTGTCAACAAATCTTTTTCCAAATTCAGCTGTAAAACCACCCGCTGGTAAAACTATTATGATGGATATCTTTGGCTTTTTATATTTTAATCAAAGCATATGCTAATAGATATTGTACTGCATTATTTAATGTTATGGCTTTGGTTAGAGAGGGGGTGGGGTGTTTGGGATTGCTTTTTATAATTCCTTATACAAACTTGAAATATAATTGATGTTACAATGATAACATCAAATATTTAATACTTTTTCATATCAAATTGCCACGTTTATTGCATTGCTTTATATCGTTTTGGTACTTAATTCGTTAATATTTTGTATTTTAGGTAATTTGGGCAATGGAACGGAAAAGACGCGGAAAAACAGCTTTTTATATCAAAATCTGCATTATTCATGTGTTACGGCGTAATTGACACATTGGATATGCCGTAACGTTGCTGACGAAGAGATTACGGCGTAAACGTCTTTGGGTTACGCCGTAATCAGTTATTTATCACGAAGATTTGGAAGCTTTGAAGACAATCATTTATTTAATACGAAGATTCGGTGCTGACGAGGCTTTACGGCGTAACGTCCAATATAGTTACGCCATAACCTTTTATTATGGAAATTATATTGTTGCCGACTAAGGGTTACGGCACAACGTGATTGTTTATTACGCCGTAACCAACATTATCTCTTAATGAAGGAAAGCCGCGTCAGGAGTGTTACGGCGCAACCATGTACTGGGTTACGCCTTAAAGAGGACTCATCACAGGTGTTGGACCCCTTACTGAATAGATCTTGAACCTTTAGCTTGCAAAGGGTTTGTTACTTTAGATAAATCCAAAGCAACAATAATGAAACACTGATTGAACACTATTGATTATGCGGAAACTAATCAACAATGCTAAGACGAACAGTATTAAGTAAACACAAGACATCTTCTATCAAACTCACACTTTATATTATAACTTGAATCGTACTAGGTTACAAGCTATGATTGCTAATTGATCTCTATTGATCTATATCTATTAACTATGCCTATGGTTCCTTTTATACACCAAGGAAACCCTAATGGGCTTACAAAACGTGTAAGGAGATAATGCATATCTATTCCTAATTTAACTCATGTATATCTCCTAACAGCACTAACTATTATATGCTAGCAGCACTAACTTACTACTAACAGCACTAACTATACTAGCAGTACTAACAATGTACTGGCAGTACTAACTATACTCTAACAGTACTAAAGACTTAGTCTATTTTCTTCAATCTTTCTCAGCAGCACTAAATCTTCACTAGCAGCACCAATGTTGAACCAGCAGCAGTAAGTTGTAAAGTCTTCTAAAACCCAACAATCCTCCCCTAAACATGATGTTTACTTGTCAACCTTCATGTTTCTTCATCTTGAGCTTCTTGAACACCAGGAGGATGTATCCAAACACTTTACAACCTTTTAAACTTCAACTTTGATTAGCTTCCAGTCTTTTCAGCAACACAGCAAAAATACCAACTAAGTTGGCTATGTAGTTTTTGGCAAACTACCAGCCATAAACGGATTTGATATTTCTTTACCAGTAGCCGTTTGCTCTGGAATAGCCAATGCTTCATTGCTATAACATGGTGCACTGATAACCATATAGTTTTTAGTAAACTACCAACTATCAACGGATTTGAGATGTCTTTACCAAGAGCCGTTTGCTTTGGACTAGCCAACTCTTTACTGTGAAGCATGGTGAGTTGAGAACCATATAGTTTTTAGCAAACTATCAGCTGTAAACGGATTTGAGAAGTCTTTACCAAAAGCCGTTTGCTTCTGGACTAGCCAGTTCTTGATGTCTGTTAGACATGGTGAACTGATGACCATTTGTTGTGTGGTCAGAAAACCAACACTCAAAGATCCTTCTCACTCCCATCTTGGCCCCCAAACTCATCAATCTGTTTTTGAATAAATCTGAGCAGATCAAAAACAGCTTCACCTTCAGATTCAGCAGTCAATCTCAACTCCATCATCCTCTCAAGAGTTTCCCTTATAAGTGGATACCTTCTTTCTGCAAGCATGTGAATTTCAGTACCATCTTCTAATGCCAAGATATGAACTCCACAGTTTTCATAGAAAGTCCAACTCTTAATAATCCATTTCTCTTGATTCTTCCAAATATCATCATCTGCAGTTTCTTCAAACATAATCCTTAAGTCTCCCCAGAGAACTAAATCAATTCCTTCAGGAGTTGTTGTTGAAAATCTCTGCATCACTAAACTATGTAGCTCAATGAAGTCCAATCTATCAAATCTTGAAACCATTTCAGTGAAAGTCTTGATATATCTTGAACTTCCATTAGCTCTAAACACTCTGTAATAGTCATGAGGTACTCCATATCTATCAGTATGATAAAATGCAGATTCCCAGTTAACAATTGGATACCTCGTGCCCAGAACTTCATAATCAATCTCTT